>JAUBNQ010000003.1:6155520-6181425 GCA_032353495.1 Ctenopoma kingsleyae
CAGGAGCTCCTGCGATTGGCTGAGGCCAACCCCGGGGGCATAGCAACCCTTGATCCCGTGAATGACCTCCAGCTGAAGAGCATCGATGTGGTGGAGGACTCCATGAGGCTCCGTGTGCTGCAGGACAGCCTCAGAGATTTTAACTGCATCCATTCGCCCACTTTTGCAGAGCAGGTGTGTGTTTGTGTTTCGTCATTGAGAGTCCTTGGAGAAAGACTTTTTTAAGTACTTTGAGGAAGTTGTTTAAGTTTTTAAAATGCACTGTGGAGATGAACAGTGAGGCAAGTGTTCAGTGTGACTGTTTGTAATAACGACATCAAATTCATTTGTGCGGCGATTGCATATTTTTGCAGCTAATTAACATCATATATTTACATAAGACACTTACATTGCCATTGGCCCCCTTTTGATACCTCCGTTCATTGCTCTCCTTTCCTTCCAGCATCAGTTTCCTTTTATCCTTCCATCATTTCTCCTCTAGTTTCCCAATAATAACATCAAACTCCACCAGAAGATTCATGCTTCTGCGTTTTGTGTATCCTGTCTTCCTGGCAGCATCGTTGAGATAAGATGCGAGAAGCGGAGCCGACTGTTTCTATAATTATCCATAGGCTCATAGCAGCAGCTCATCACTGTCTCTCAGGCACAGTGTGTCACTTGAGCCATCTCTTGCACACACAAGCTTTTTCATCGTTTAGCAAAATAAGGAACTCCTAGTTGGAGTATTACTGTCTCCTCATCCGTTTGAATTCACTTGTGTCTTCATGCTACATTGGACAAAGCTGTTAGCATACATTAATGTAAGATTCATCAAGAGAGTCCTCGACCCTCTCAACAGCAGGACAATAGGCAACGTTTTTCTCTCTGCTACAATGCAGCGTTGCATTTTTAGTTGCACTGAAATCAGGTCAAGTGCTGCAGTACTGCTGTTGTATGATCGTGTTAAGTAACAATAGTGTGTGTGTGCGTGTGTGTGTGTGTGTTTCAGTTTGCTCGGGTGAAGGAGAGGATGAATGTGCAGGAGGAGCTGGACAAGCTGCTGTTTCTGATGTCGGACCAGTCTCTGTCTCTGCTGCCTGAATACCACCAGAGGATCAAGGTTTGGATCAGACTTGTTTCTGTCAGGGTGTTCTTTTTATTTTTCAGATTAAGGTCAGTTCTTCCGAGTGAGTTTTATTTATGGAAATCTATCTGAAATTTGACTTGATTCTTATCTGATTGTCATTTATTCATTATTCCGTTACTGTATGTTTAAACCATTTACATGAACATTTAGGCCTTTAGCTTCCCCTTTATACACTTTACAACATTAGAAGTGCTACATCACTACTGGGACTACAAGTATTACTACAGTATTATTACTGATTAAGCTGGGAATTATGCTAACTGTTTATAACATAAAATCATATAGACATAAAAACATAAAATTTATAGATCATACATCATGCAGTGCTTCACAATAAAAGATACAAATAATAGATTAAAATAAAACAAGACATATATAAAAATACTAGTTTCACAGAGTTCACAGATCTTAAGTCCAGTGGGAGAAAATTCCAGACTTTAGGAGCCAGTTCAAAAGTCCAGTCGTAGTTTTGAGTCTGGAGCGAGGAACAGACGACAAACCCTGATCAGAGGAGACCTGCTGGGGTCTGATCATGCAGCATCTGGAAGTAATTCCCAGTATCTGAACTGAATTCTGAATGCATGTTACCTTTTTATAGACCTGAACTTGCAGATGATCCAGAGACACCATAGGTCTGAGTCTAGCAATGTTATCTGATTGGAAAAGAGAAGCAGGAACAAGTCAAACACTGCATGCTGGGTCCACAATCAGAGCTCCGCAAAAGCTTACACCAAGATTTCGAACTGAGGATTTCACTGAATAGTGAGAACCAAGACTTTCAAGCACTTTATGAACCAGACTGACATTCTTTGGGGACCAGACTGTCAACTTAACAGTTGCTAGGGCTGTAGCATTTCAGACATTGAAAATTGAGTCATAAAATATTAAGAAATAGTTTCTTAGATCAGTGTCAGTAACAGTAATATTGACTCAAAGTTCAACTCCTGAACAAACACACTAAGAAGCTTAATTCACCTCTGGTTTTCCTCAGGTCCTTCAGTCCCTCCAGTACATCGACAGCAGCGGAGCAGTGCAGCTGAAGGGACGTGTAGCTTGTCAGATCAGCAGCCACGAGCTGCTGCTGACAGAGCTGCTGTTTGAGAACGTCCTGAGCCCGCTGGCGCCAGAGGAGAGTGCCGCCCTGCTGTCCTGTTTGGTCTTTACACAGAACACACAGGTGGAGCCGCACATCACGAACACACTGCAGGAGGTGAGGAGAAACTGGTATTTTACGTGTATCTCTGGAAAAAAAAATATTAAAACTCGATGTGTGTTGTGACACACTGACTCATATGTATTCTCTCACATTGTGTTACATTGAACTTGTGCAAATTTGATTCATAACATCTTCGCCCTGCAGTGAGGAGAATAAGGACACTTCACCTGACTCACCCCGGTCACTGTGTGGTCTGTCCCTGTCAAATACGCCTCTGCTGCGTCAGTGTTGCCCCTGATACACGAAAGTGCTTTATGAGCATGTAAATTAGTGATGACCCCACGTTCTGTGTCCTAAGCTTCGCCGTCCTCTGAGAGCAGACACATCACGACACATTTTGTGAAACAGTTTTCGTGAACATACAGTAAATGACAAGCTCACAGTGTTAACACCGAGAGGAGTAAGTGCTGCATTTAAGGACTGCTTGTAACACTAAAATCTCTGTGTTCTTCAGGCCTAACTTACTCTTCCCCATCTGTTTCCTCATCTCTGTCTCTCAACTTCTCTTTCAGGCCATTGATCGGGTGCTGTCAGTGGCTCAGCGTATCGGAGAGCTGCAGAGGGATTGTGGGATACCACAAACAGCTGAGGAGTTTGTAGGGCAGTTCAAGTTTGGACTGACAGAGGTGGTGTACTGCTGGGCCAGAGGCATGGTGAGTTCTAACGCTTTGTTGTGCTTGATTTTTACCCCATTTAATTAACATGCAAAATGTATATTAATAATGACGAAGTGCAACATGAGGGTCTGGTTAGACTCTCTGCTTACATCTGTGTGCAGTCCAAAGTTTCAGTCTGCACGGACTTAAACTAGATTTCATTATTTGAACCAGTTCACATCTAAAAAACATTGGACTACTAAGACTAACTAGACTTGCAAATATTGGTGGGGTCAAAATTGGCCCTGATTGATCTGTGGAGTCTGGAGTACAGTTGAGGTGTCCCATTATGCTTCGTCAGTGCTCATTTATCAATAATGATGTCTGAAGTCTATGTTGAGACATATTCAAAAGATGGACCAGCACCAAGATCCAAACTTGGAGTTCTGACCCACGCAGCCCTCTTCCTGCTTCTGTTCATCATACACTATGTCATATCTCACGTTTTCTCCTCCCATTCTGCTGTCTCACTCCTGTCACCAGCCCTTCGCGGAGATCGCCCTGCTCACCGACGTCCAGGAGGGCACGGTGGTGCGCTGCATCCAGCGCCTGGATGAGGTGCTGAAGGAGGTGCGACAGGCCGCACGCATCGTGGGAGACTCCGTCCTGGGGAGCAAGATGGAGAGGTCCTCCCTGGCTATCCGCAGGGACATCGTCTTCACCGCCTCCCTCTACACCCACTGAGAAGATGAAGACAGGGAGGGAGGATGAGGGTGGATGTGAGAGTGTGCCAAGATGCCTGCAGCCAAGCGTTTCTTTGTGTGAAAGGTGTGATGGAGGTGTGAAAGAGATGTATGGGGGAGGTAGAGAGGTGGTGTATGTTAACATGTTTTTGCTAACAAGTACTGTACGTGCCTACGAAACATGCTGATGTTTACATGAAAGCGTCTGACCACAATGAATCATTTTAACCACCAGGCCACAGTAGGGACTCAACATGAAATCTGGATGTAATTTATTGTACAGGAATAAAATCTATGTTAAAAAGACGTTGTGGTGTCCTTTTTCTCAGATGTTTGAAGTTAGAATTACAAGTGATAACAGAAAATGTTTGGTTGGCTGGCTTTGTGACATGCTGTAAACACTCCCTGCAGGAACAATCATTTGAGGAAACTTGTGTGAGAGAGAGAGGTGGAGAAATGTCACGCAAGAAAAGGAATTCATCAAATTCGGAGTCGGGCTCCTTTGTTGAGCTGTAATGGGATGTTCCAGTCCAGTGTCTGTGCGTGTTTCTGATCCGGACTGTCACTTTAAGACAGCGATAGCTTTGTGTCTGATTAATTCAATGTACAGCGACGCGTTAGTGGAGAAGCCCTATTAGACCAGCAGCCACACACACACACACACACAGAGGAGCGATACTGAGCAGGTTCGTGCGCTGGAAGAGAAATAATAATAATAAAAAAAACCATCAGAAGTTATTATTCAACTGTGGGTGTTTTTAAGATGAAGACTTCTTGAGAATGGGCAGCACACGTTTGGAATAAAAGTCTGCATCATAGCGCACGAAAGGAGGGAGTTTGAGCCATCAGCTGGAGTGAAAATAGAAGGAGGAGGACAGAAGATCGGAAGGCATGTCGGCAGAAAAACACGGTGAGTGTGTTATTTTGCATTATATGTGGCCTCATTGAGCCACTTCACCTCGCTGAGATGTGATATGCAGCTTATTCTATACGTGTTTTATTGTCGTCTGCTTCGTCCAGGCGCGCACATCAGATTGTTTCGTCTGGCATCTGCATTTTCTTCCAGCTTGTCAGCATCTCCATCCGCTCTTTATCTGCACAGCGCTGTTTCTATAGGATGTTGCATCGCGATGTGGGTGCAGCCTCGGAATTAAAAAAAAGAAAATCACCACAGGCCCTCAGAACATGTCTGTGATACTCAACAGAGAGTTAAAAGTGACATTTTCAGACTTCAGGTAGTCACATCTTATCTCAAACGCGCTATTTCTTGAGGGTTTTAGTCGTTTTCTGTGTAACAATTGCAAAGAATGTATGTAAAATTGGCTGTTTTACAATTAATGTAGTTTTCTCTCCGTTCCTCTGTATGTGTGTCTCATAATCATCATTACGCACAGGCCTACGTACATCTCTGCCGACTGTAGTCATTAGTGTGGGTGTCCAGTGCGCGTGCACGTCTGCGCGTGCGCGTGTTTAACAGTCTTTAATAATAGCCCTCAGTTTCTGGTGCACTGAAACACGTTTTGTGTCGTCTCTCCGCATCTCCAGTCCTCTGCTTTATGACATTAAAGCGCACATTTAACGCGACGGAGCTTTAACGCAGGATGACCTGCAGCGTTTCATTAAAAATAAAGAAATAATAAAGCCGAGAATGACACCTGAAGTTGCAAACGTGTGAAAGACATCCTGTGCTGCACAGCTGACTGGTGCAGGATGCAGTGTGGACAGTAAGCGCGGCTTCTGTCGCTTGCTTTGATTAATCTGAGTGACGAAGATCAGATCCTTGATGTTCCCGTTGAAATGTTGTAGAGATGCCACTGTGATGTGCTGCACACATCAGAGGGGCTACAACTGTATTGATTTTGTTTCGGGAAACGTCAGTGTTGATGAAAGGTGAGAGATTCATTTACACCTGCAAAGCGTGAATGAAGTAAACCAGCAGTTGGAGCAGACTCTAGTAAAAAGCCTTTTATAATTGAGTCACCTGCTTGCTGCTGGTAACACAATCTTAGCTGTATATGCAACTCTTCTTACATTACTGTTGATCTATTAATGAAAAAAATAGCTTCTAATGATGTTCTTTATTATGCTGCTATAACAATTAGCAGCAAGAAGTCAATTTGCAGCTAGAAGTCTTCACAGCTGAAAATACACAGTGTACAGTTTATACAGTATGAATAAAATGGACCTGTCAAACACAGGTGCACACACAGTAATCTTAATATGACAATGAGATGAGCCAGTGCCAGCTGCTGCAGATCAGTGGTTGCTGCTTCATGGGATGATGCAGAATCATTGCATTTATTATGTGCTTCTCCTGCTATTGTAGCTCAACGGTCTCACAAGAAACCTTTTAGAAACAGTTTATTTAATCGGTTTTCTAAGAAATTAATACTCAAGTGGCTTTGAGAGCATAACTCAATAATAACAACAACATGCAAAATGTGACTTAGTCATTAGTTTATTAACAAATTTAATAAAACAGGACCCAGAACACATCACATTCCTAACAAGGTGCTAATTAATGGGACCTAATATTAACCATATAATGTAATGACTTGCAAAAATAATAACTACTGATGAAATTAATCGCTAGACTCCCGGTTCAGGTCGTCCAAACATACCGACTACATCAGTGATTTAAAGTCTTTTTTGCTTGTAAATTGGTACAGCACCAAAGCACTTCACAGTATTGCTTCACATTTATCCATTCACACACTGATGGTGGCAGAGCTGTCAAGCAAGGGCCTGGATGATCCACCAAGAACCTGGGGATTGAACCACCGACCCCGCTCAACCTCCTGAGCTGTTTGAACAACCTCTTAAAATAATAAAATATCCATAACGAGTGGTTGCATATGGCCGGGTGTTTCGCCCTGTGTTGTATTTTTATTATTTTAGAAACATTAAGAGGTAAAATGATTCAACATTTCACAGTTTTTTTTCTCTTTCTCATCACTCATCTCTTCAGAGTTGAGACTTAAAGTTTATTCTTGGCTGAAAATGATCAACGATGGGACGAAGCAGAGAAAAAACCCACTCAGTGCTGGATTCAGTTCCCTCCTGATGAAAAGTTCCATATATAATTCATAAAATAAACATCAGCCCCTCACTCCATGTATATTTCCTCTCATGTTTGCTGAGCAGCTCGTCAAGTCGCCTCACGAGCTTCCCTTTCGCTTTGGCTCTCTCCCTTCCCCTCTGTCTGTTTCTGGTCCAGTTCCTGCTTGTGACAGAGCTGGCGACTGTTACGTAAAGCCGGTCCCCGAGCACAAGTCGTCATCCCTCATTGCTCAGCTGCTCCCTGCACTCTGACTGCCTCCTGCTCTCCTTCTGCCTCTTCTTCCTCACCTCCGTCTATCGCCGCCTCTCTTCCTCCTCCCTCCTCATGTCCCTGTCAGAATGGATTACCGCACCCTCGGCCACTTCCCTACTGTGAAAACACAACAGCCAATCAGTCATTTCCAATGTTAAACAAACACAAAGGGAGCCGAGGTGCGAGCATAAAAGATTCAGACGTCCAAAAAGCAGATGGATGCTTCATTTTAGCACGTCAGATGAAGAACTCCATCTCAGAAATGTCACATACTGTATCGAACTAAACCACGGTTTCAAAGGGGGGGCGAGAGAAAAAGGCCTTTCTTCTTCGGCAGTGAAGATGTCAATCACTGTCGTCATTAGCGTACAGCCTGCTCAGGTTGGAAAACATCAGGCTCTTTCTTTCTCTTCTCTGAAGTGTTGCTGAGGAGCTGCAGTCTGTGTAATTGTTTTCCTCTCTTCAACAGAGATAAGACATAAGACAAATGTGTAGCAGTGCTCGAGTTAGATAACGTGCCCTCGATCTTAAGTCTGTTTCTTTCATTGTTCTTCCTCTGCTTTTTCTATTTGTGATTCCTCTCCTACTTGCTTTGTTCTTATCTTTCCTCTTCTTTTACGTTTCAGGTCTCGATGACTCTGGCCGTCAGACCATGCAGCCTCCTCCGTACCTCCCTGGCCCACAAGACTCCAACGTACCCCAACACCCCAACATGCAGCCTGCACCGGGCACCCAGCCCAACTACCCTCCTCCACCTCCCCCTCCAGGCTCAGAGGGATACCTCCAAGAAACCCAGTTCCACTGTGCCCCGCTGGGAGCCCCTGGAGCCCCACAGGGCTACACGGTCCAGACCCAGGGCCCCGGAGGCACAATGCCACACCCCCCTGTAGGATACCTCCACCCAGGCTACCCGCTTCAGCTGCAGCCCTGCACAGCTTACGTACCTGTCTACCCCATGGCATCGGTGAGTCAGATGAGACTTTTTAAAGGTTTCACAGGACTGACATCATGCTGCTGCAGAATTACACCAGTCTTTGTTCTGAAGTCTGTATATTTGTTTCTACCTCATATCATGGGTAATAGCTCCTTAGTTTTCCGTTTAACAGCATGATGGATAGAAGTTTATTCTGGTAACACTTAATTTCAGTTTCCTAATAATTAAGGAGGAAGTGTCTTGAAAAGAACTGAGTAATCTGCTACTGATGTTCAGAGAAATTTCCTTCAATTAATCATCCATTTACCTGCTTTATGACTTGCTTGTATCATTAATTCTACATTTAGGAATACATGTCTCCATTTTCCCCATAATTACTACTTCCTGTGAGTGGCTTTTATTTACTTGTTATAGGTTATTTTTGTAGGGACAGACAGATACACAATTAAACAGTACAACATTAACTGAATAACTCCACATATCATTGCGTTTATGGTGGCGTTTAAAAGTTTGTGAACCTTTTGGAATTTCCTCTCTCTCTGCATAAATACCATCTCAGACATGGTGAAATTTTCATGTCCCAAACCTACAGTAGTCAAAAGGAACACAGTTTTATTTTTTTAAATCCACATTTTCTACGTATTTATTGTTAAAAATGATAAAATCTTATATTATATATAAATATTTGTGTGGAGCAGAAGTATGCTCCTTTGGTCTTATTTATCCTAACACATCCAAAGTCCATGTACACTGCATTAAATAAAACTGCATCTTTAGCACCAAGTTTTCAGTCCAAAGACACAAAACACATTGTTTCATTGTGTATGCAGTTTTCTGAATGATGATAGATAGTCGAGGCAAGGTCTTACATTTTATATATTTGATTCACAGCGTAATTCAAACTCCTGATTTGACAATTTGACATACAGACTTAGAGTAATATGACAGAAATGAAATTGCTCACTAGAAGCTGTTGCAGGTACAATGGCTTCACTGTACCTCAGTACTTACAGTAGATTAATGTGAAGGGAGTGTGGGGCGATTAACAACACAACAAATAAGAAAAACGCTTCTGCTAAACAAAGTCGAGTCACTGAGAGAAATATCTGGAATTTTAGTTGCCAAATGCTCCATTATGTTCACCGCTTACTGTGTCTGCTGTTTCCTGCTGATCAGGCTGTGTACGGCGGATGGAAAGTGGCAGGCCTGGAAGCTGAAGTTATTTAGGGGAGCTGCAGATTGTCCGACTCCCCTCACATTGACACATTTGATGTATTGTTATTGTAAACTATTGATTTTAGCCTCTTTAATGAACAGATGATTTTACCTCTCCAGGACTCCAGAACAACTGACATGAAATAATTTTTTTTATCTGAATGAACACTTAAAAAAATTAAAAACCTGAGTGCAGAAAAGCTCTTTTGTGAGAAACAATTCTATTTATAACGTGTAGAGAAGCTTAAAACAACAGTGGTCTCTGATTTCTCTTCTCAAGCCTTGCAGCTAACACTAATTAAGGCTAGATGATCTGGGTGTACAGAAGACACTTACACAACATAAGAGACAGGCACGCCTGAGCTCTGCAGGTGGTTTGTAAGAAGGCGAAGCCAGCAAGAAATGCCCAGTTGGCTTTGAAGGCTAATTATCGGGGGCTCTGGACTGTTATTAACTCGACTCTGAAATCATGCATGACTTGCACGACTACCAGACTGTAAAAAAAAATAAAATAAATTAATGTGACAGACTGCTGTCAAAAATGCAAATGAAGTCTTTGTCCTATAGCTTCACGTCTGACACCAGTAATCCTAACAAGCTTTCTGTTCCTTTCCTCTTATCCTCCTCATTTCTTCGCTCATGTTATTCTTGTCTTTTCAGTGTAAAGTGCTTTGTAAACTGTTCTACAACAGCTCTACTTCGTTAAAATGTACTTACCCTGTGTCTTTCTCATCTCTCCCTCTGCTCAGGGTCAGCCCTACATGCCAGCCGCAGGAGCCCACCCAGGGATCCCACCGAGCCAGATTCATCCCATGCAAATGCCACCCAACATCACCCTAATGGACCGTCGACCGCCTCACGACTACCTTCCCATCGCCGTGCTCACCACCGTCTGCTGCTTCTGGCCGACAGGCATCATTGCGATCATCAAAGCAGTGCAGGTTTATAGAATCTTTTTGATCTTCGGTTCACATTAGCATAATATCACCTTTATCAGCAACTTTGGAATGATTCTCCACCTTGAAACTGAAGCCCAGTTTATTTGCAGAAACTGATTTCCCTTTTAGAATAAAACGGTAATTAAATAAAAAAATTATTCTGCAGAGATGCAAGATACTAGAAATGCAGATTTAAGAACAGGCCACAAACAGATACTGCACTGTATAAAAGGCTCATTCATTTTCTTAAAACAGATGTGCGGTACAGATGTTAGCAAACATGACTAAAATTCAGAGAGCATTCTGTGGGGACTGTTCATCCACATTTGGTGAGTTGGTGAGCATTTATGTGACACTGAGTCAACATTTTGTAGGACAACCCAGGCAGGAAAAGAACCCACATATATGCAGAAACATGCAGATACATTTAGTGAAGTGTGAGTTTGTTCATGTGAGCGAGCAGAGGCCAGGCAGGAATTCACAATGGAGCGAGAGGCACATTTCAAAGTCCAGTAGGGAGGGAGAACAAACCATACCAAAATACCAAAAAGGGGGTAGACAAAGCCAATAAATCCAAACCTGGCAGAGAGAACAAACAGACTGAGGGTTTCCAGTTGGCTAAATAGACAAGGTTCTTTAAGAACAAGGATAATATGGCACCAACTGAGTGAACGTGGAGTGACTAATAAAACAACATGAAGCAGATTGACTAATGTGAACCAGGTGAGTGTGTGGAGAGTACACACAAGTTTTGGATCATGCAACATGAGGAAGTACAGTAACGTGTCCCTCAGTCCAACTGTGTGGCTCAGTTCAAGACACAACAGACAGTAAGAAAAATATAGAATATTATCAGCTTAATCCCTAAAATAACATTGTAAGATGAGTTTATCAACCATCATCAAACATTTGAAAAGTCTTTATTAAAATATAAAACATCTTAATGCTGTTTCCTATAAAGGTTTATTAAATTTGGTAAATTAAGAGCTTTGCTGAGAAGATGAAAAGTGACATTTTAACAGTCTGCACATGATGACTGTGTATGAATATTATGATTGTCTAGAATGAATGTTCATCCCTGAAAGCTTGTGTGGAAACAGGATGTGACATGTTTTTTTATTTTGACTTTTCTTTTTAAAGTAACTGACTTAATTGGTTGTGCAGAGTTGAAACACAGATACACACACACAAAAAAGATTTTAAACAAGAAAGAGCAGCGTGAGCCGATACTTTCATTACTTCTAAATGATGCAGAATCAGGAGAAATGGTTGAATTGCCTCTGGCAGTAGTCAGGATTTAAATTATACATGCGAAGAGAAATTGTGAACATGTTCCTGCTCTGTCATTGCACCAAAAGTTTATACTTTCACTGAGGTTATCTACATAACTCAGAAGGCAGAGTTTGGTTTTTATTAAGCTGTTTGCTGATGTTACTTAACGTACAGGTTAAGTTGAGCATTATGTTAGAAATATAAAGAGTCTGGTGGCTCTTATGCTTCACGCCGGTTATTCACCTTTGTAGTGGCAGACTGTGCTGACCAACATGACAGAGCACATTACGTAACCGCACCACTGTCAACAACAGGATACAATGGATTTTTCCTCCGGGCCTGCTCGGCTCGCTTTGAGTTGAGTTGAGCTGACAGCGCGTGGACCCGCTGATCTGAGCTCCACGCGCTGCTGTGGCGCGTTGGCCGCTGTGTGGAGTGGC
Source organism: Ctenopoma kingsleyae (assembly GCA_032353495.1). Taxonomy (NCBI): domain Eukaryota; kingdom Metazoa; phylum Chordata; class Actinopteri; order Anabantiformes; family Anabantidae; genus Ctenopoma; species Ctenopoma kingsleyae. The sequence continues at coordinate 6,167,314 of JAUBNQ010000003.1, forward strand.
CTCTTTCTACACGTCCAGCCTGTGCTGCAGTGAAATCGATCCCCTCATGGTTGTTTCAGACTCTCTCCTGCTCTCACTCGTGCTTCTTCTTGTTACATAACTTATATTCTAATTTCTCCTCTCTCCCACACACCCACCTCCCTTCCTCCCACATCACATAGGTGCGCACGGCGATAGCCAGAGGGGACATGGTGACGGCGGAAATAGCCTCCCGTGAGGCACGCAACTTCTCCTTCATCAGCCTGGCTGTTGGCATCGCCTCCATTGTGCTGTGCACCATCCTCACCGTGGTAGTCATCATTGCCTCGCAGCACCACGACGACGACTGGGAGCCTTAACTCCACACAAAACCACAGAGTCTATTTACTAGCTAACCACTCTCAGTCATTTGGAGGAAACAAGAGCACTGAAAATGCACTTGTGCTTTCTGATCCTCTGTGTACAGCTACACACACACACACACACACACACACACACACACACACACACTGTTTTGACCTAACCTGCGTCAATCAAACACACACCAACAGACAAAAACAACCAATCACAGCTGATGTTCAAATGTCAAAAACAAGCCGACCACTTAATATTTGTTACTCGCAGACGTGAGCTGCAGGAGTGAAACAAAGCTCCTAACATTAACCATACATTTGAAACTGATTAACTCCTGCGGCCTTCGCCGACAGGATACGTCACTAAAAAAAAAAAAAAAACACGCTTCAGCTTTAAATGTTTCAGCAACGAAATTGACCGTCGCCGTAGCTGAAATTAGAGATGCCACATTCAAAGCGTTTCCAGCATAGTCAAATGCACTTTTGATCGATTTAAGTACAGATACACATATTTTCAAACAGTGTTGATTCACACAGTTGTGTTATTGCTGATGCACAGACTGTCAAACTGATTTAATTTGCTAGAGAGGACGATCAATACACATTTAACACACCAAATGGATCCTGGACTGACATAGGGACTGTCTAACCAAACAGAGTATTTATTTCTTGTTTTTTTTTTTGTGTGTGCTACAACACATTTTAGCTGGTTGAGATGCTACATAACTTATGAATTATATGTTTGTTAATTTATTTCAAATACAATATGTTATTTATTTATTCAGTATCTACCCACATATTGACTTTGTCTGCTATAATTTACAGTATGTCACTAGTTTATCGCAACTATCTGACACTTTGAATTGGCTTAAATTTGATATCTTATGATGATGACTTTGCACTTTGTAGTAACCAGATGAGATGATGCAGCTGCTTCTTCATAGTTCTTATAGTGCATGATGAATATAAATTTAAGCTAAGGGGCTTTTAGTGCAAAGATCGCTTGTCTCCCAGCTGTGGTGGGAACATTTTCTGAGATTTCTATCAGTGTGTCGTACGGTATTTTTCAAAATGTTGAACTGTCAAAACAAGAAAATTAACAATTTAGATAATAAGTATTTGAATCTTAGGTTTGCAAATATTGTTTCTGCAGTATTTTAGAAGTGTATTGGCCTTTTTTGTGTTGCACATTTAATCTCAGACACTGTATATGAAACTTAGACGTGTGAGGCAGCATAACCCTGCATGTCATCCTCAGTTTCTTTCCATTTTGTCTTAAATATTGAGGCTAAATGTGCGGCTGTGAGCTCCTATAACATTGTTTTACTGTTGTTCTGCAGCGAGATGGGACCCCCCCTCATTACAGTACAGTTTCCATAATGTAGCTCTGAGCAGCCAGTGTGCTGTTGTTTGTATGAGCCAACATGGCCGTCACTGCTGTGTGCTGTTGTCGTTGGCGTTATGGGATCTGTGAAAATGAATGTTTCCAATATGAGAGAAGGAAAATATTAATGCCTATATTGTATCGTAGCACTTTTGACTTTATGAAATCTCTCCCCGGTCCCGTTTTTCTCTCTTTCTGTCTTTCTCCTGTCAACACGACTTACTGGACTTATTAACATATCTCTCCTGCTCCCCCCTCTCCTCCGTTAGTCCCATAAAGCTATTTTTAAAAGAATTACAAAGAGATATAAAAAAAATGTGAAAATTATGTTTGTTGACTATGAACTCAATGAAATAGCCGTTATTATTACATGATTAGTAACTGATGTATAATATTATGTACAGTGAACACATATGGGCCTGTATTTATCAAATTCTCTTAACTTAGTAGTAAAAAGTTTGAAATGCGACGAAACAAGCATCAATCATAATAATCTTTGCTCTCAAATGATCAATTTATTGCTGTATATCAGTGTAGTTTATCATCAGTGGTGTTGATTGGAAATTGGAAAACAGAAAACCAAACTGAAGAAGGGATAGAGCAACTTCAGAGTATAACTATTATTATTACAGATAACATTTTGCTCTTGGCTAGTAATATTTTGTACAGTCACTTGAGTAGTCAAAATAATAACACACATTTATAAACATTTTATTAGTTTTCTTGCAGTGTCTCATGTCTGTGGTAAATACGAAGCTAGGTCCAGGAGACGTTAATGTAACTTAGCACAAAAACTGGAAACAGTCAGTCTGAGGTAACAAAATATGCTTGCAACTCTAAACTGTTGTTTTTACACTTTGTACATATTTAAAAAAGAGACGTGTTAATTAGTTTTGCAGGTGACTTTTGGTGTATTTTATTACCTTGGAGACAGTTCCAGTCTTTGCACTAAGCTTACAGCTTCCTGTAATAATAAAAAAAATTAAGAAAAATAAATATCTTTCCCAAAATGTTAAACTATTCCTTTTAGTGTGTGAGTAAAAGTAACGATGAAGGTTTTTACTTTTATCCTTTTTATACATTTCAGACAATGATTTCACTTTTAGCAGTTTGATAAATACAGTCCCTGTTCTTATATAATTAACACAGTGATATTTCATTGTTGAAGAGTAAATGAAGCACTGTACTGCGTAGTATTATTATTGTATACAAGGCTCCGGCAGTGAGTGAGTGTACACTTAGCATATCTAGTTTATAACTCGCATCTCCCTGTGTGTGTTCTGATAGGACTCTTCTGTGTTCAGCAACGTGAACCGTAGCTGTTTACTTTATCGCTGGGAGATGTTTTCCTCATTTTATTTTCATTTTTTGTTTTGATTTTGAGCTTGTACAGTAAACGCGACAGGTTGCCAAAAATTACATGTGTACATGTGGTTCTCTTGGGGTTTATTATTATAATTATGCTCATGGCTGTGTTGCACATGCATTGGTTGTTTCTGACTTCAGTTGTTTGAGTAATGAATAAAAGAATAATTTTGGGTTGTGAACGACATGTCGATGCAGGCGGTGTCTCATTCTTCGGGTCTGTTTTTCACCTCTCAGTCTCTCCGTGGCCTCTTCTCTCTCTACTCATCACTAAGGTGCTATTTATAGTTGCCCCGGTTTTCTCCCTCTCCGTCTCTGATTTTCCTCTCCCTGTCAGAACATGAACTACAGTATCTCTCACTATCTTGTGTTTAATCACAAAAGCTCTTGCAGGCTTGTGTTTTACAGCTGCTCATTTTTCTACATTATTGTGGTAGGTATTATCTGTATCACATAAAAATGGCAGCTCTGCTGTGTGAATAGTTGAATTCTACCTACCTACTGATAAGGGAGAAAAGCAGGTGCAGAGCCTTTACTCTAAATGTTCACTGGATCACTTTGGTCCATATTAAACTATTTTAAATACTGGATGTACAGCCACGATACATTGTACAGACATTCATGGTTGCCAGAGAATAAATCCTAATAAAGTTAGTCATGGATGGATTACAGTCTATTGGGCCCAAGCCCAGGGGCCTAAGACTCCAGGGGGCACCTGAACCACAGAGCTCAGTGCAAACATGCAAACCATCACCATCAAGAGATATGAAACTATTCCAAAGAGACACAGAATGATCCAAAAGAGACTAAAAATATACCAAATATCAACAAATAACCAAAATGTAAATAATGATGAAGTTCACAGCGACCTTGATCACCAAAGTCTAATTCTAGTTCATGCTTCAGTCCAAGTAGACAGCTGTGCCAAATTTGAAGAAATTCCCGCGGCACTGTGGCACAAAAAATACCCAAAATAGACACAAAATGACCAAAACATCTGTCAGTAGATGGCCTTTATAGGAAGGGTGGTGGGGTGCTGCTGGTGTTCCACTGATTTGTTTCATCTGTCTCCACAGTGAGGTTTGCATTTGTGCCTTCGAGTGAAATATATCAACAACTGCTGAAAACATTTACATTATATTGTTTCTGACATTTATGTTTCCAACACTTTAATCACCATTGACATCTTCAGATCAGCATCGGCTGTAGTCAAAGTTTAGAGTTCATATGCAAATGTTAGCATACTCATCAGCTATAAATCAATCCCTATAATAGTATAGATACTACCAAGGCTTGTCTTAGTGTAGATCATGCAGTGCCCTACAGTTTTTGTTTTTTTTTATCACTGGTGATATGATGTAGAAGCCAAATCCATCATAATAAATGCACGTTCAGACAGCCAGAAGCAAGAAACTGAAATAAGAAGCTGAGATGTTATGGAATCAGGGCATTTGCACCATAAGATACCTGGATTCTGGTATAATCATGTAAACTGAGTTATAACTATTTTTTCTGTGTTCCATGCACCAAATATTATCAAAGACCAAAACCACTAATGCTCATGTAAATGTATTATTTATTAATCTAAAAAATACTGATTACAGTTGCTTTTAACAACATCTGTTAAAACATAAAGCCTGAACCTGAACAATCTGGCCACTGCAAAAGAGGTTGGAGGGAGAAACTAAAGGTGGGACCTGAGCCAGTCTGTGTGCGCAGGATCACAGATGGCCATTTAGCCTCCCGAGGAGAGGCACTGTCTCTGAGATCGTTTAACTTGGCCTCACGCTGCATGTCTCGCTCTCCTCCATCACACAATCCCAGCTTCCCCCTGGGTCGAACGGGCTCGCTGTCTCACTGTGTGTGTTTGTGCCATCCTGCAGCTCCCTCACGGGGCTGTCATCTCAGCTGCAGCATCAGGACTGATGGATGATCACCGGTGATATTAGACAATAGGTGGATAACAAATGCATGGATAATTAATCCACACACACACATACACGGGCACACACACGAAGCTGTAGAAGCAAACGCGTACCTTTCTCCAGTGTTTCTACTGACATTTGCCAAGAAACCATGGCCAATGATTTGTGTTAAACCTCTTTCAGCATCATTACACACTTACATCATAATGATCCTCGTGCTTTTCTATCATGCATCAACTGGCTTTGTCAACAAATTGCTTATCAATCATCCAAGCAGCTATAGATGTACCTCTAGTTAAGGAAAAGCTCGAGCAATGTGAAATTACTCCTGCAAAGTCCTGCACTCAAACTCCAGTAGTGCAAAAACCTAAGTACATTTACCTGAATACTGAGGTCTTTCTAACTTACAGTATCACACTAAGACCCCTCTTATTCTGCTCCATGATTAATATTTTTGACACTTTAAATCAATTTTGTTGGCAATATACATTTTTAATGTATAATATAGGTGACAGAATATTTTCACATTGTAGTAAATCTGCTTGAATTATAATTTAAGTTAAAGTACATAAGTATTATCAGCAAAATTAACTATTTTCTTGACATATTGAAGTAAAAGTACTCATTCTGCAGAAGCATCCTGTCAATGAAAGGGCTTAGGTCGCTCAGAGGGGTCACAAGTTAAAGCTGAAATAAGATGATTTATGAGGCTGGAAAGAAGAAAAAAAATCTCATACACAAATTTGTACACAGTTTGTTTGACCTTTGACCTGTTAGTCAAATTAAACCGTCCAAGACATTTGGAGGGGAAATATCTCTTTGGTGAAACTGAGAACAGCTCATTAAGATCTGAACATGACACAGCTCTCAGTGTAAGGTCAATGGTTGGACACCACAGCTTAGAATATTATCATTATTATTGTTATAATATAGTATTTCACTCTGAAATAGTATTATGCAAAATTACATAAAATAAACTCCAGAGAAGTACAAGTATCTGAAAATAATTTATTATTTGTACAAACAATTTAAACTGCATGCCTTATTAGGTATACAAGTGTACAAATATAGTTTTACAGCAGCTGAATCAACATCAGTGTGTTCTCAGTGTGACAACATTTGGCAGGTTGAAAATGGACAAAGATCCAGGTGATGCAAACACAAAGCTGGCAGCAGAGGTACAGTCACCTGCAGAGAAGTGTGAAGCTCTAAACAAGTCCCCCGTTATATTAAAATGTCCTTTTGCAAGAAAGTTAATCCACATTCACTCCAGAGAAAATGCTCTCAGAGTTTGTCGTGGTTCATCGGTTGTTTCCCACTGCGTTATCGAAGGATCTTGTTTTTGATGTACTGACACAGGCAGAGAGGAGCGGTGGCGCAGTGATTCCTCCCGGGACGTAGCCGGTGGTGTGACGGCCCCGACAACCTCTTAGATACCAGCAGCTTCACATAAGCTGCACTGTAGGTCATCAGAACCTGGTACGCTTTAGCCTGCAAAAAAAAACCAACCAGTACACTGAAACATAAGTTCTAATAATTTTCATCTTGAAACAGTTAATCAACCATCAAAACAGTCGTAGATTCGTTTTCTGTTAACAACCCATTAATCACATGACTCACTGTTGCATCTCTAAATAAATCATCATCCATCAGATTAATCTGTCACCTGTTAATGTCTCGACGCAGTGGTTTCACCATTTATGTTAATCCTACAGATGTTGGATGTGTGTGAGATAATAATACATGATCTGATATTTATTTACTTTCAGAATAAAAGACAAGACAATAATTTGGATTAATACATGGTTTCAGCGTCACTTTCAATGTTTTGTTCCTGATATGAGTGACAATGAAACTGACCAACTAACAGAATAACTGGAAATGAATTTATTCTAAAGAACAGAATGAAAATAACAAGCATGTAAAAACATGTATTGCTGCATATTAACATTTAATCTAATTCTCAAACAAAATCTCTGATGTGTTTGTGAGGCACTAATATAGTCTGGCAGCATCATGTCTCCTTTCACCTGAGCAGGTAGCGATGCCTCAGGGATGAGGCTGCGGTTGGTGGTGACTTTGGCGTCATCTCTCTTACTGGATGAAGCATTGTCGCGTGTGCCCTCGTTTCTCAGCAGAGGCCTCTGTTCATCTGAGTCTGGCTCATCATCTGAGCCGCCGGTCTCTGGATCAGCAGCTTTGACCTCAGTCACGAGGATGAGATGGGACATTTTCCTCTTGAGCTTCTTCTGGTGAAAGTGCATGTGAAAGCTATGAAATGTGAGTCTATCCTGTAAAGACTACATTTGTTCTCTGTCCAGAAATAAATATCCTTTTACCAGCTCCTGGAATTATGTTTCTATTGATTTCAAGAGAGCACTAACATGGAAGCACAAGAGAAATCGATAAAGCAGCAAGAGAACAAACTGAGTGACAGATGTACTCGACTCACTCACCTGGGTTTCATTCTCCACAAAGCTGAGCTCCTCTAAAGTTTCAGTCACTGCCCTCAGACAATGGGACGTGTCAAAGTACACGAAGTACAGCTGCAGAGAGACAGAATAAAGAATACGTCAGTGCTAGCAGCTGCCAGAGAAAAATTATTTCAGTTTTAATCTGATGTACTAGCCTGGTTCCAGACCACTAAATCACCACCCACGTCTTAAAATGTGGAGTTTTATGAAATAGAACATTTTTATTGGTCACATAAAGCTCTTTACTCCCACATGAACAGTGGAGATGTGATTCAGTACAAGCCATATACAGTATTGTATAATTGTTCCATGGCAACAGATTTCTTTTTTTGGATTTCTCTGCTGTGTACAGTTATTCATTTTATTAGTTCTTCTTTTTTTATGGACTTTTTGAAAGTTTATAGAAAGTGTCCTTTTAACAGAACACACATTTTTATACAAACCTGTGTTTCAGGTATTTTAAAAGATACCACATATGACTTTTTGGATAAATGTTCATGAAGTGTGACACATAACATCTTTGATACATGGTGCAGCCATTGAGGATGGCACATGGAGTTTAATATTTTAAACTCCTACTGTTTTTTTAGATCCATATACAGCTGGTGTGTATTTTCCTGGTCAGTATGTGTGTGTAGTGAAAGCATGTTATGATAATAACAACTGGATGACCCTGATTAAGGCCACAAGCTGAAATGTTGCCGGAGCTTTTAACTTCTGAGTCATGCCACGTTTCCCTACCATATTCTCGAATAAGGTGTCAGGGAGAGCAACTCAAAAAGAGAAAAAATTAAGAATACTAGGCACAGGTGGAAAATCATATTCTCACAGTCTTATCAGATTTTAGAAGAACAACCTGCATGTTTCCAGTGCAGTTCTGCACCCAGTCGACCACAGCCACCAGCAACTTGTGTTTCACCAACCTCTCATTCACCTGGATTAACCGAACGTCTAAGTTCATGTTGATCTGGCGCAGAAACAGACACAAAAACAAGTGTGACAATCAATTATACCACACTCTTATATATACAGGATTTTAGAGATTCTCTTCTGACATTGTGCAACTGCTGATTCAGGATGAAAATTCTTCTGGCTTAATTTCAAAATCCAAACTTACATTAATATATGAATTTCCCGGTTTTAACTTCCTGTGCAGATTCAATTTACCTCCTTTTTCTTGTGGTGGAGGACAAAGATAATGGCCGTGGTGAGGAAAATGGATACCAGACTGACAGACAGACAGAGGACCCAGTAGTCACTGACAGTGATGTAGAGGTGGAGGGTGGAGAACGCGGCACACCATAACACCACATACAGCACCTGGTGGAAGGAGAAGAGCGGTTGCAAATCCAATCTAGTAGGATGTCAAAATAGTTTGAGTGACAGCTGGCAACAAGAATTAAAAAAACACTACATTTCCAGAAATAGATAACTTTGTGTTCATTGTGTATGTGCATGGTAATTAAAGCAGGTGATCAATAAAACAAGACAAACATATTGAGAGATTGTTCAGAACCAGCAGGAAAAACATGAGGAATGGCAGGAATTTTGAGACATGTAACTGGTGCAGACATAAATGACAGCACAGCAGATGAATTGGGTGAAATGAGTCTAACAAAATGAACCTGCTGTGCGACTAGCAGGCTCTGACATTAAAAAAAGCAACTTTTCATTCACAAAAAACAAACAAACTGTGTGTTCACACTGTGTGCACGGCAACTTGCCTGAAATTGTGCAACATGTTCATACAACAGGATGTTATCAGGGTTACTGCACGTTGGGCTTAAGGCCTCACATTATTAGCAGAAGCTGTGTTTCAAACTGGGAATAAGGATTTAGACAGACATTGGTGTTTACTTAGACTCAAATAGCAGGGACTGATTGAATTAAAGGATTTTCAGCCTCTTCTGCATTCTTTTAAATCTGTCTCATACGTCCTACAGCTTTGTTTAAGTGTAATGATGAATGAGTAGAATGCACAAGCCAAAAGTAAAAGTACTGATGAATATGGGAATAATAAATCAAGGTAGTGACTAAAGGGAGAAGGAGGAAATGCTAGACTGGATGAAGACTGTGGGATGGACGATCATACCGGTGCCATTATAAACTGGAAGAGAGCTGAGTTGAAAACCATGTATCTCCTGACTGAGGGGACGTCCAGAGCTGTCCTCAGTGGGGCCTCCAAGTCACTGACCGGAATCTAACACAATAAAAAACATGAACCAAACAAATCAACAAATACAGATGATGGTATACGAACTATGCAGTCTATAGCAGGTCATCTGTGCGTGTGTGTGTATGCGTAACCTGGAAGCCGTTATTCTCCAGTTTGGCTTGGCACTGAGACAGATCAAACCTGGGGTTGAACATCGAGCAGCTCGGCATTGCAAGAACACACTGACCTGAGAAAGAGAGTCGTCCACAATACATACATGAGATAAATGCTGAAAATGGGAAAACACCTTTAGAAAGTTGCAAAGAGGTGACGGATGGATGTAAAATAAAAGGACACACTGTCAGTTTATGAATATCTAATGTTTTAAACATGTTGATTCACATGTGTGATTATTACGGAGGCTGTATGTATGTCGCAGATGTTTCTGTACATAGTTGTCTTTCTTGTCAGTATCACTGAAAATGAAAGTGAAGCAAGACAAACGTACAAAACTAGTAATTAAAACATTCCATTAAATCCTTACTATTAATACATGTTTGTGTTCAGTGTCCCTGCATCACATTTACAATCGAACATGGTTAAATGCATCGTTATAATCACTCATGACTAGAAAATACACACAGTTGAGTAGTTAAACTAGTTGAACTAATAAAACCTAAACTAGCATGAAGTGTGTGATCCTGTGAGACAGCGTGGAGGATTTTTCAACCTCATAGTTACTTTAAATAAGTCAGAGGAGGTGGGGATGACATGGTGTGTTAAGAGGTTAAATGATCACATTATTACATGTCTATTATACACTGGCATCAAAATCATGTGACTGTGACTCTATGTGACTGCATGGTGATGATGAATCTCTGTAGCAGAACAGCACGGAGTCGGTCATGAGGTAATAATAAAATAAAATGGTAAATGGTAAAAAGGTAAAAATAAAATCTCTCAAAATGACTCAATAATACATTTATTTTTCATAGATTTCTAAAACAAGCATTACAAGGCAATTCCTCATGGGTCAAATGAGTCAAATTGATTAACGTCTTTTTCTTTAGTGTTGCAGAACTGGTGCATATTTAAAATTGTATTTCTGCACCTAAAACAATGTCAAATGTTGATTCTGCAACGTCATATGCTAAGTAATCTAATGTCCTCGTGATTAGGTGTTTTTGCAGAACAGAGACTTTTTTTTACCATTTGACCAACTGGGTTTGTTGTAGTTGGACTGGGGCTGAGATTGGTTTGGTCTGATTTGAACATCCACATCGTTCTCCTCCATCACGTGACAAACTCCGTTTCTGTCCTCCATCAGTTAAGAGGTCACCACATCTTAAAGGAGACGAGTCATTAATATAGAATAAATCATGATAAAACATATGTTATTAAGAAGAGAACATTTGACTGATAACTTTCCAAAAATATGAAATTCCTGAAATTCCTGTTGTTTCAACACCCAAGAAACTTAAAAAAAGAGGATCCAGCCGCTTCATGTGACAGAAATCGTGCATCTACTCACCACTACATTAGAAACAACAGAGCCAGAAATGAATGTGTGAGACAGAGATCATATCCTGAACCCTGCAGGCATGATAAATCCAGATAGTATATCAGTATTCGTGTGACAGTATGAACATACATAATGTACAAATGTCATAATTTATGTCTCAATCTTGTTTGTTCCTCCTGTGTCTTATTCCTTTCACCCACATTCTCGCTTCCTCAGGCCTGGTGATTTATGTCAAATTGTGGATTACAGAGACAAATGACATCGTGGAGGGCACTTTATATCCATTCTTATTTCCAATTTATTATTAATTCATAAGAAGATATTGTATTTAGAACATAAGGACTGGTGCCAGTAACAGGGTTGAGGGGACACGTCAGAGAAAAACCACTGTCCTAACAGATAGGTTAGAAATGTCACACTTCATGCCAAACTAGAGTAATCTCTCTTTGAAAAAACCTTGTGGGTCACATTCTTTATCTCTGATTTAACTACATTTTCACAGTGTAACTGAAGTAGCTGAAAAAGACAGGAACTCTGCAGGAAACCAGATCACTTCTGCTTTTATGGCTGTCAGTCTTTACAGGGATGACAAGTGGATTTATCTGCTTACAGAGGCAGAAAACTTGGGTGAACAGTCATTTTTATGAGCCTTTAGAGTTGCCAATAACTGTGCTGCTGTTACAGCAAAACATCCAGAAAGTAATATTATATCATGGCAGTGTAGCTGTTAATAAAGGATAAGAAGTCTCACTGTGTACTGTACTTTAACAAGGACCTTGGTCAAGAAAACACGTACTGCACACTTCCTCTTATCCTTCATTACCTCTGTGGAGACTAAAAGACAAACGCACACATGAAGAAATGCTATTTAAAGACAAAACCAGGTGACTCTCAGGTCTCTGTCAATCTCTCACCGTTGTGACTGAGCCACATTTTAACAATCAAGTGTGAAAATTCAGCGCTGGAGTCGATTTAGTCTAAACAGTTTTTAGACACAGCTCTGCGTGCTTTCAGTTTCACTTCCTTAGTGGTTAGTAATGTCACATCACCTCCATGCTTACAAATCAATGATTATTTACACAGCACCTTAACTGCACTACACCTGCTTAAATAAAACTAAAATAAGTGTAAAAATGTGCAAGCAGAAGTCTGTGTTTTGCAAAAGCAACATTTTAGCAGCTTTATAGGGGAAACGGTAAAGTTGTCTTGAGCTTATCAGCAAAAAACCCATCTCACAATTTGTTATCTTAAAATTGCATCTTGCATATTTTCATGTCCGGAGTTGCACACAGCTGAATCATTTGCTAAACTGATTGTAACGTAATTTATAATCCTTTTTAGGAGCAGTTCTTGAACAAAAACTCAGCAATAGTTGTAAAAGTTGTACTGTACAGTGTATTGAGCATCAATGGCAAACTTAACTAAATGCAATCTCTAGTTATTTATTACCATTTTGTCTACTTGATCATGATTTAATCTAATAATTATTTTCTTGATTAACTGATTAATGTCAATAAGATGTCACATTGATGTCTTGTTTGTGTGCTAAATAGTCATAAATCCAGAAATAGTGAGTCATAGAACACCAAGCAAACCTAAAAAACATTTCTACACATTTTCTTAAAGAATGATCCAAAATGTCTGATTATCAAAAAAGTTGCAGCTTGTTGTCTTTGGACCTAAGTGAAGGATAAAAGTGAAGCCTTCATGTCACATTTCATTGCATGTAAAAGGTTCATTCATACACGTACGAGTTCCTTTTTCGTGACTTGTTTTTGTACCGCTGAATCTATGAAACCAAAACTAACATAAGAAGTGACCTAAAAAGTCTCTACATGATATGATTAAACACATCCTACCAGCGTTTCAACACAGCTGTGAAGATTGTCTTCCTCTCTCAGTTTAGCTGTCATATTTAAATCCAAAGAACATATCCACACTGGCAGTAGCTACCTTCAGTGTCTTGCAGCACACAGAGACTGTTGCGTATTTTGCTTTCACACTGTAATGAGTTTATTTCCTATTCCTCTCTCTCTCTCTCTCTCTCTCTCTCTCTCTCTCTCTCTCTCTCTCTCTCTCTCTCTCTCTTTTGCAGCGTGACTCAGATCAGCCCTGCCCCATGACTGTAGGAATGTATCTGTGGTTCCCAGCTCAACATAGGTTAGATCACTCAGCTTTTAGATGCAGAACTCCATGAATAAGGAAAATGAATACAGATTTTGAGACAGGATGTCACTGTGATGGTGAAACAAAGAGTTATAATATGCAGTAAAGTGTTATTATGTGAAATAATGATATTTTATTGGTTTTTATGGAGAATAACTAGTTTCTTTTCATTAGCCTCATGTTAGCTTTTTTTTTACTGGAACTCTTACATAATAACTCACAAAGTTCAAAGATAGTTGTGGATCAGTGTGGCTCATATAAGAACAACAAAGACATTGGACTGAGCATTAAACAACCTGTATAATATCTACATAAATGATCCAAAAGGAAAAGTGCAGTGTTTGAACAACAAATAACAAGAGAATAATGCAATGAAATTGCAATGAAACGCCAGTAAAAGAATGTAACAAATAAAATTTACGAATAGCACAACTAAGACCTATGGATCTTGAATCTGTTTATTGCACATAATGTTTATATCTTAACCTCAAACTTAACACATAAAATACAAAATGTACAAAGCACATTATCTAACCACACAGAGCTACTTTCTCTTTCAAGTTCACAGAGCTTATTCAAACATTGCTGATTCACTGATCATGTACTTTAGTCTGAGGTTTGGCTGAAACAATCTTTGTTTAAAAAGAAACTCAAAACAAAATAAACGTATATAACAAAGGTATCTAGCTGGACTGGAAATAGGAATGTTGCGATGTTGTAAGAGGCTTATGTGTCTTTATCACAAGGTCACAATCAGAGTTTATTCAAATTCTGGTGAACATTCATGTG
>JAUBNQ010000003.1:6185569-6195871 GCA_032353495.1 Ctenopoma kingsleyae
TATGACTCCAAGAACACCGTCCCCACCGTCAAACATGGAGGTGGAAACATTATGCTTTGGGGGTGTTTTTCTGCCAATGGGACAGGACTGCACCGCATCAAAAGGAGGATGGATGGGGCCATGTACTGTCAAATCTTGAGTGAGAACCTCCTTCCCTCAGCCAGGGCACTGAAAATGGGTCTGCAAAGAGGAGTGGGACAAAATCCCCCCTGAGATGTGTGCGAAACTTGTGACCAACTACACGACACATCTGACCTCTGTGATTGCCAAAAAAGGTTTTGCCACCAAGTATTAAATCACATTTTGCAAAGGGATCAGATACTTATTTCATTCATGAAAATGTGAATTAATTTATAACTTTTTTTGAAAAGCATTTTTTTTTTAAATTATTCTGTCTCTCACTGTTCAAATAAACCTACTGAACCTACCCACTGAATTTACCATTAACTTTGTTAGTGGGCAAACTTACAAAATCAGCAGGGGTTCAAATAATTTTTTCCTTGACTGTACCTTTACAGACGATTCTCTTAAGGCATTGCTTAAAAATCTTTTGTTGTTTGTTCTCAATTAAGTAACTTATTTGAAGTTTATTAAAAACAGAAGTGTCTGTTTACATTAAATACTGCTTTCTACAGTGTCCTGTCCAAATTAAGAAGTGAGAACTAGCTCAGTTCTAGTTTCAAGACAAGCCACTGAGTCTAGCTCTGGTTTTATAAATGCTCGTAAGCTTTAAAGTGATGAGCTTCACATTTTAAATTACACAACACTTTTGTTGATTTTGAAATTTGACCAAATAATCCATATCCATATTGTAGGAAATTTGGTCAGAAAACTGCAAACAAACATAATTTAACAGACGGCAGTATGTCTTACTGTCTGTGTGTAAACAGGAACAGCAGTCACAAGGTGAAACTAAACATGGGTACAAATGACGTGTCAAAGGCATAAACGTTTTTTTTTGCAGTGTTGATTAACATAAATTTATAATAATAATTTACCAACTACATTAAACTGCTGGTTATACTTTAATACACTGTAGCAACAAATCAATATTATATTCAAATTAAAATAAAAAAACTCTGACACTGTTTACTTTGCACAATATTATACTTTTGATTGTTTGTCTGATGATACTTAAGTAATATTTTGTGCTTTTATGCTTCCGTGCTGCCAAAAGCCACAGCCGGTTGGTGACTGGTTGGTGGAGGTCTACCACCACAAGGTGGTAATTCTAGCTACACTATGGTATTTCTACTTTTTTTTTTTTTTTTTTTGGTAAATCTGAATCTGAGTCAGACTGATATCTTGTAGGGATTCTACTGTTGTCTACGGTTCTACGGTCTGATGAATGACGTAGTAATAATATTATTTGGTTTTGTCCAAATTGCCTGCTCTAATGTGAACCTTTGAAACAGTTTCATGTAATTAAACTTAAGTGGACATGGATGGAGCTATATTTTTGGTCTCTTTAAACAAGCAGAAACAGGGATTAGTGCATTTTAAATAATTGCATTCATCATGTAATTGCAGGGCAGTTGTATCACAGTCTGAGTGGAGCGTCTCTACAGTTGTTATGAGCTACAGTATTATGCATTTAGCCCATTAAACCTTCTGTTGAATTGGAGGTTGTTTTATGAAATATTGATGATAGTGATGTTTTTAAAGCACAACCATTATTTGTATATTTTGATCTCTTTTTTTAAAGATTTTTTGACATTTTATTTGAAAGTCAGTGCAGAAAGGGACAGGAAACGTAGGGAGAGAGAGCCGGCCAAGAGTTAAACCATAAGCATTGCAGTTATGTGTATGTGCCTTAACTATTAAGCTCTACTGGAGCACCCCTTTTAATGTGAACATCCTTATTCATACAAACACAATTTGCACACTTGTACAACAATCTATTTTTTTCTAACTAATTGCTTCTGAGCTGAGTCTGTGTCCCTCTTTATCTTTTTCAACACAGAAGCGATATAACCCAGCCAAGGGGAGGCTGGTGGTGTGCGGTCATGGAACAATAGAGGGAGACGGCGTTTTCTGCATCTTGAGTGACGACCACGGACGTAATTGGTACAATGGTGCAGCACTGAAAAGTATTCCCTACAACCAGAAGAAGAAACCACAGGACTTCAACCCTGACGAGTGTCAGGTACGGCTACTGACAGCTCAGTGTTGTCACATTACATTGCTGAGGTGTGATAACAGCGCTATATGTATTATTTCACCGGGTTATCACAACTGAACCAACACATCAGCTGAAAGTGATGCTTCCGGGTACAGTTACTTTACAAAATCATCTTCATTCCTTGATTAAGGTGAACTTCCTCTATGACTTTATCAAAACCATAAGGTTTAGGTACATGTCACCAACATTACCAAACTATCAAAACGCTTTTACAAATTCTGAAAGATTATAGTACAAGTATTGCATACTGTCTGCCAGTACTCAGTACTGTCTGTGTGCTCATAAGCACAAGTTGACAAGCAGTAAATATTTCAACATACGGTATTTCATATTTCAACATTATTCACACAGCTGCACAATAATGTTATTGTGTAAATATGATTTTATGTTAATGATGAATCAGACGTCCATGTGTAACGTGAAAGCCACATGGAATCATCACCTAGTTTTGCAGCTCTACGGATCTTCTTAGCTTCTTGTGGTTCATTGTGTAGCATTTATTTACTGTATGTTGTTTTATCAATAAGCTTTATGTCACCCATTGTAAGCTGTGTCTGTATCACTGAACATTCTTCTCTGAAATTAGCTAAAAGGAGAGCAGGTACATGTCACCAAATTAAATTATTGCTAAAGTTGTTTTTTTGTCAAAAGGAAATTGTTTCGAAAGACACACACCAACTTATGTCAGCATGTTGTGGATTACTTCTGCCTCCTAGTGGGCCAAAAAAAATCAATCTCTGCAGTTACTACTGTAAATTTAGATTTTAAAACACCACCAAAACAAGACTGATGTGACACAGTCAGAACATTCGCTGCAATGATACCAGAGTGTTGTAATTTATCTGGCACCGGTTTTAGATCACAGAGCATTAGACACTGTCAAAACAAACGTTTCCCTCCCTCTGCCCCTCTGTAGCCAGTCGAGCTGATGGACGGCAGCATCATCATCAACGTGCGGAACCAAAACAACTACCACTGTCGGTGTCGTGTGGTGGTGCGCAGCCTAGACGGGGGAATGTCCCTCCCCATAGATGATCTGTTCTTTGATTACGCGCTGGTGGATCCTGTTGTAGCAGCTGGAGCTGTGCAGAAAGACGGGGTCCTGTATTTCACCAACCCCTCCAACGAGCAACACAGTAAGAACCACAGAGTCACAATCTCTTCTTCTGCTATAAACTTTTGTCACTGATGCTCATTTAAGGCTTTAAGTAAAACACACTCATTTAAATAAAATACTGTATATTGTTCTGTCTGAAAAAATACAAGTAAAAATCGGGCATTCAAAACTTTACCAACAAAGTACAAAAGTATTATCGTAGCATGAGCCAGTTGCATGAGTTTTATTAATGTTTTATTATCATATCTACTATTTGAATATAATTACTGACCTACAGTACGTAATGTGTCTCATTTGAGAGGCTGTAATCAGTGAATGTTTGACATTTTTCACTATTTTTGGTTTTAGACTGAAACACTTAAATGTTTAAAGTAGTTCCTGAATATGTTTCTGACAACCAATTAATCGACTCATTGTTTCAGTTGTAATTAGCAAGCGTACTAACTTTTTGCGTAATTCCCCTTCAGGAGTTAATCTAACTTTACGTTGGTCGCTAACCGACGGCCAGTCTTGGGAGAGTAAAGCTGTGCAGATATGGGCTGGGCCAAGCGGTTACTCCTGCATCACAACACTGGACAGTAATTCCGTAGAGGACCGCAAGTACATCTTTGTCATCTATGAGAAGGGCCATAAGGACTACGATGAGACTATCTCGTTTGCAAAGATCCACTTGTATGGTGGCCGGTAGAACTTGTGAGTTGCAGGTAA
The DNA here is from genome assembly GCA_032353495.1 of Ctenopoma kingsleyae. Lineage (NCBI taxonomy): Eukaryota > Metazoa > Chordata > Actinopteri > Anabantiformes > Anabantidae > Ctenopoma > Ctenopoma kingsleyae. Next base: position 6,189,577 of record JAUBNQ010000003.1, read on the forward strand.
GGTCATAAACATCGTCCATTAATCAATGCGTGAAGAGTGATGGTATGTTCTCGTTTGACAGCTGTGTTGATTTCACCCTGTGTTTGTCTCCCTGATTTAGACGCTGAAGGGAAAAGGAAACAGGAAAAGGTTGTTTACTCCACCAACTTTCTCAGGAAGAAAAAAAAACAACTTGTAAAACTAATTTTACGATATTAAAAATGGGAAAATGTAAACCTTGCGACGATGATTGAAACTGTTTATGTTTGGCTTATGATTATGCTTTCTGAAGGGATATTTTTATCTTTCTGCTCTCTGAAATTTCCACCATCGATTAAGTTACAGCTCTCTCATCCATGTGAGTGTGTTGCTAAAAATGTGCACAGACACAAACTGTGAGTTTATTCTTATATAGATGAGAAAAGATGACCATGTGAGGGATAGCATTGGTGAAAATAAAGATTATTATACATTAGTACACTAGTTTTCAAACAACTTCAACTATACTGTGATTTAAATATGATCAGTTCTGAAGTTCGAAGCAATACTTTTTTTTAAAATAATGATACTATAACAAGGTATCTTATCAATTTTGACAGTTTTGTTGTTATCTAGTCCAAAAAAATGAAAATGTGTTAACTTCTACTTAAAATATTTGACATTTTAGTACAACTTTAAAATTTCATTTGACTCAATATAATTATTATGAGGAATAGTTTTTGCCTTTATTATAGTGCCATGAATTCTTGCTGGCTGATATTGGCTCTGCCATAAAATTGATCAAATAATGTTAATGATCTTTTATGTGAGAGTATGTACTTGAATGTTCTCAAACTGGAGTTTGAGTGGTTTTAGAAAAACAGTGTGCTGAAAAATGAGGTGTGTGTGTGTGTGTGTAAATGTGAGAGTGAAAACACAAGTGCATAATGCTGATGAAGTATCCTCTTTTGTACTTGTACATGATGGTTTCTGATATTTTGTAATCAGTCTGAACTCTGCTTTACTCAGATTTAAATCAGTTGTCCATCAATGCTGAATTGACACACAGGGTTATAATGTTTTATCTTGATCTATTTTTTTATCTGTGGAATAAATAAGTTATATAATTATTTACTGTTTTATTTACAAGTTTGTTACACTTGAGTGTGTTTGCAGTGCCATTCATAATTTAGGCAAAGAAATTTTAAATTTTGCTTCATTTACATACAATGAGAGTCTTTTCTTATAAGACAATATAAGAGTCACTGTTTCTGTTCACCTGATGAGAGAAAATACCTCACAGTGTGATTACAGCACAATAGTAGAAAATGACTTGATTTAAATCAGGGTTGAAGAAAAATGTCTGAAATTCACAAATCTGTGCTGACAACTGTATTAATTTAATTTGTCTTGTGACTTTTCTAATAATCCTTTGAATAAGGTTTTCTCTGTTTATTGCACTTTGTGCATCATAACCTTTATTGCCTTTGCACAGCTCTGTATGTGAGACCAATAAAGTTAAATACAAGTAGGACATGTTTATAGTTAATTCAATCATCTTAGATATACAAAAAAGCAAATCGTTAACCGTCCTTCACATCAATGAATAAAGAAATATGTGTTTGTCTGTGACCTGAAAAGCTCTATTAGTCTGAATCGACAGACAGATTGACAGATAAATTTCTCTGTAGTACTTAAAGTCCTCCACTTAAAAATATTTCACTCTCCTGAATGACATGCACGATTTGTTTATCTGAACGAAACATTGTTTATCTGTCAAAGTTTGGAGCCTTTTTAGTATACAATTCCCTGATTTGTTTTAAAAGTCTCTTTCCACTGCCACACACTGGGAAGCACTGTCAAGACAAACACATGGAGTTTTATCCTAAAATGACTTGGAAGATGTCCACTTCATTACAATAACTCTGACAGCTTAAGTGTCATATTGGCTTTAAATACAGATTAGGAAAACGTTTTTGCCGAGAACAAGGACTGTGGATTTTGTACCCCATTATTTCTAGAATAAGGGCTTTAGCAAAGGATTTATTAAAGGCCAGTATGAACAGCAGGGATGATTACAGGAAGAAAACCCTTTTTATTTTTCTGTTTCATTTTTCATATGGGCACCTGACTGACGTTTTAAGACACACCTGAAAAATTGTGAACCTATGCTTTAAGTAAGTGTTCGTTTGTTTCCCAAATATAAAGTTTGCAAAGTATCTTCATCGCTCATATTCCCCAAATGTGACACATTTGAGTTGTGTCCGACACGGGATAAATGTTATTTTTAAGTGTAAACACTATAACGTTACACTTATTAAAATTAATTAGATTAATAATGTAACGAACATTACTATATTAAAGTTTATTTATTAAGTGTATCTGACTAGCGCTTTTTAAATAAGCGTCGCAGTGTTTCCTCTTACTGTAGAGGTCTCAAACGGCTCCCATCTCACGAAATTACCCAGTAGCCGTTGACGGCTCTTTAGTGACGGATCGAGTTCAGTATCACAAATTTCTTTTCCCCCCTTTTCATTTATTTTTGGAAAAAAAAAGAAAAGGAGTGCAAGTAAGCTGCATATTTTCCTTGTCTTTACAGTGTTGCTCACAGCGAAGTTAGTGCGATCTGGTGACTGGAAATGTTTGTATGTGTTTGACTAAGCAGGACGTTGCTCTGCTAGCTGGGTCACTGGCTAGAAAGCTAACTACGTGATAGCATAGCTAGCTAACGTTAACCTCATTCTACGATAGAACCTCGAGACAAGTCGGGACAAGACCAGGTCAGTGACCGGTATATTTAGCATCTTTTATGCAAACAAAGAACAGTTACATTATATTGAGCACAAACGGTCATCGTTACACTTGAACACAGCCTTAGTTTACCCGAGAGGATATTTTGTGGAGGGGCAGTTTTATTTGTCTCAGTTGCTAGCTAACTAACGTTAGGTCGTTGCTAAGCCCGTTAGCCTAGCTTGGCAGTGTTATTTGCTAGCGTTTATGATAGCCAAGGAATATACCTACAAGTGCTGTGAATAACCGTGCGTGTATTAGCTTTATATTCATACCAGTTATTGAGTTAGTTTCCTCTTGGAATATAGGATGACGCTTGGTTGTTAATACTCTTCAGTAGCTAGAATTGGCTGAAAAATGTTAGCGCAGGTTGTTCAGTTGTGCAGCTAACGTTAGTCGTGTAGCTTCAGCTAACGCGTCAGTTTAACATACATTGGTCTCAGATTAAAGTGGGGTTAAATTTGATGTATTTGTGTGAAAATGTTTAGCCTCACTCTATCCAAATAGCAAGTGTATTTAAACTTTAACAACATGTGGCAAGTTGCCTTCGTCAAAGCTGTGCTATATAAACGGCGTGTGTTAACTTTAATATGCACTTGGCCTGTCTCCACCGCCATTTTGTTTTGGTCTCCTAATAAAACCTTTTTTTCCTGCGTTACGCTGTGTCTCATACGAACGACACATAAATAGTACGGTTTGATGAACAGTCCTAGTCGTGATGTCGGTGGGTGATTCAAATAGTAGCAACTAGCTGCAGAGTCAGTAAATTAATGTTACCGCAAGGTGTCGAAAATGCATTATGAAACATGAACGCAGTCCCCCTCCCAACACGAACACCGAGGCCCTATGCTAGCGTTAGTTAGCCCTATGCTAGCACTACAATAAAAATATCTGTATGTAGCTTCAGCAGTTTGTGGTCTATATCTTTGGCACTCTGATTGCAGTTGGTAATTTCGTAGCTATCAGCAGATTTTGATCCGAATATGATCGTGTGTATGCATAGTAATCGGTGCCTATCCTTTGGCTGTAGCTTTACAAGGCCCCTTGTGGTTATTGTTGATGCAGGTTTGGTAGCGTAGCTGCTGGTCCCCGTTAATCCTCACACAACATGCAGTTGACCAGCCATCCCACGACCTAATTTTCTAATCTCATCTGGTTGTTGGAGCACTGTGCAGTGTTGCTGCTCAGTAGACATGATGTGAAACCGTTTGTTTCTGTAATTTTATTTCTGCATTGATGTGTGAGTTGCAGAAATAATTCAGTTTCTCGTTACACACATTCGTAGTGCACAGTACAAGGCAGGATTTACACGTGTGCCTTTTGATTCATCCCTGCTGGACTGAACATGGTTACACTGCTGTTATTCATCATACTGTTGATGTGATCCTACTGTAGCCATGTACACCGTAGCCTTATTGTTCAGATGAAGCTGTCATGACTTGGGTTTCTGTTAATGTCACTTTTTTATTCATAGAAACATACAGTATATGGGTCATTAAAATACAGAACACTTAGTGTGAGTCTGCTTGAAGCTTTTGTTTCTCTCTTTAATTGTTCAAGTCAAGGACCATTTAGATTGGCTCACATTATCTTAATGCTCAATTCAAAGCTAGTGAATGAAATAACTGTTGTTTGTAGTATAACAATCTTGGGTGAATCATCTATTGTCAGTAATTGTGCATGATGGGAGTGGGGGCGACAGTTTAACCTTCTGAATACAGTCCAATCATTGTGAATTGAACATATGTTAGTGCAGTGTGTTTTATTGATGTGCAGTAAAATGAGTTCAAACTAAAGGCCTGGTAGTTGCCATGGAGCCAACACTGTCTCAAAGCAAGGCATAGAGGAATATAATTTATAATGTGTTGCCGTAGAAACCATGGTTCTCCTTTTTTTTCTTTTGCAGTGTCTCCTGTGATGAGGTGTTTAGTCATGCTGTGTACTAGGTCTACTTACATTAAAATGTATTTCTACTGGCACCATGTTGAATTTTCCCTGCTTGCAATATGTGTAAAGATGATTGCCTTTAAAAGGATGCTGAAGTTATCCCAGTGTGGAGGAATAAGAACTTATTCAGACAAATGATGCTAAAATGTATGTACTCCTCCTAAGAAAACCCTTACACACCACACGTTTTCATTATGTCTGAATTAGATTTGTGTAATCAGTGCAAAACAGAAGAAAATAAAAAGTGTAAACAGTGTGGGAGGCACAAATAAGTATGTCACCTCTATGTAAAAATCCTGGGCTCAGCATCTAACATGATTTGTTTTTGTTTAACATGCTATATCGTTGATGTGGAACAGCGATTTTAAATTGTTTAGAGCAAATAACAGTCCTGTGGAAATGACTGTAATAACCTGTAATACCTGTAACACAGAATCCCTTCGTAAGGTTTGATCACTAATTTTGAAAATATGAGATTCACTGGCATTTAACATTCTGTTAAGTCTGGCCAGTTAACTGAATGGTGAAGGACCATGCTCACAAATCTTTTCACTTGTGTGGATTGACTGATTAAAAAACATTACATCTTCCAGCAAAATTAATTATTAAGAAAGTCCTTAAACTAACAAGGATACTTGGTTGGGTTTCAGTTTTGGAAATTTTTGATATCTTCTATTGTAATATTCTCCAGCCCCATTATGTTTCTGTGTTCGTGTAGAATCTGCATAGTGTTGTTAAGTTGTTTTTATGTCTGAGTTTGCTATGCCAGTGGCCAAAATGTCTTCACTGTTCTGGTAAATATTTAAAGCCAGAACCGACTTGTCATTAAGTTTTAGTCCATTTTGGCAGAGATTATATTTTGACCGGCGACTCTTTTCTGACAGTGTTTCTACACCACTTCTCAGTGAAAGGCGCATCCTGCCTGTCTCTGATTGGCCAGTACTCATTGCCTTTGTGGTGTCAGGTTGTTTGGGTTTAAGCATGAGAACTGAGATTAATAATCAGCCAATCACAGGCAGAGTAGGTGGGGGGCTTCAATGAACAGAGGCGCGGAATTAAAATTTGGCAGTTGGGCTACAGAAAATAAGGGATTTTAAAGTCAACTACGATCAGTCAATGAGGATTTTAACACATTCTTTTACTGGCCAACAAGTCACTAACGAGTGTTCCCCTACAAAAAACCATCCAGTGATGGAGTCAAAGAGTGTCTGAATGCAGTAGCTCATATCCTTTATGAAGGGGAAAAAAAGGAAAATATAAAACAAATACCTGTATCTGCTTTAACAGCCAATAAATAAAGAAAAGTGAGGTTAACCAGAGATGTGCTAAATCAGCTGCATGAAGCCACGTATAAGGCTCCACAGGCTTAGCTGTAGATGAGTCCACTGATGTCTGACAGTGCTCAGCTTTATTTGTATTTATTTTATTTATTATTGTATGTAGCCCTCCAGAGTTGTATTGAAATATTCTTAAAATGACATTGAATTACAGCTTAATGACTAGGATGTAAAAAGAAATCCCATTGTATGATTTTTAAAGAATTTATTTGTATAATGGTGCAGAAAATAAGTATTTGGTCAGTAACAAAAGTTCACCTCAG
>JAUBNQ010000003.1:6195971-6217907 GCA_032353495.1 Ctenopoma kingsleyae
ATTTTCTAATAATTGCTCCAACAGTTGATCTCTTCTCACCAAGCTGCTTGCCTATTGTAGATTGGCTCATCCCAGTCATGTGCAGGTGTACAATCTTGTCCCTGGTGTCCTTAGACAGCTCTCTGGTCTTGCCCATGGTGGAGGTTGGAGTCTGACTGTTTGAAGGTGTGGACAGGTGTCTTTTATACAGATAAGGAGTTCAAACTGGTTCCATTAATACAGGTAACAAGTGGAGGATAGAAGAGCTTCTTAAAGAAGTAATAGGTCTGTAAGGGCCAGAATTCTTGCTTGTTTGTAGGTACAAATAAACAAAAAATGTACAAATAAATTCTTTAAGAATCATACGATTTCCTTTTTTACATTCTGTCTCTCACAGTTGAAGTGTACCTGTGATGAAAATTACAGACCCCTCTCATCTTTTTAAGCGGGATAACTTGCACAATCGGTGGCTGCCAAATACTTTTTTGCCCCAGTGTGTGTGTGTGTGTGTGTGTGTGTAGAAAATATTTCAAAAGTAAATTGCTGGGAATTTACTGAGAGAACAAGAAGGAAAAAGAGCTGTGTATTGCTATGTCTTGTTGGGTTGTGGATTGAGAATTCTGTCTAGGAATATTTCAATTTTAAAACAGACTGAAATTATGTTTTATAAACTTTTAGAAGATGATGATCAGCATTTAGTCTTAGTTGACTTTAGTATGCTGAAAAAAATGAGTCTGCTACACCTGTTTAGTAGCAGAAAACTTCAGCTCCTGCTTTCAGAAATGTGCTACCATTTATATTATATTTACATAAATACCCATTATGTGATGTTGTTTTTGTAGGTAACAGATTTTCTATTGTACTTAATTATACCACCTATTCAACAACAACTATTGTCAAATTTTATATTTTGATCTGTTGTGCCACAGCGTTTATGTTATGGATATTTTGATTTGGTGGTTTCTTTTTGTGCTAGTTGTTTCATGGACTGTCGGCGCTTTTACTCTCACTTTCTGTGTATAGCTGGTATCAAATCTCTCATGCTCTTTTTCTCCCTCAGTCTCAGGGCTCACCATACTCAATGAGCGGACAGCGCAATGTCAGAGCGCTCTGGGCAAACTGCAAAGGGGAAGGAAGGCAAAACCAAGTATGCGTCTCTCAACCTGTTTGATACATACAAAGGAAAGAGCCTTGAAACACAAAAGCCTGTTGGTGAGTATCTAGGTTCTTTTCCCAGGACATTAGTTTCTAAAATAGCTTGCCTTTCATATTGTTTAAATTCAACCAGATTGTATGTACAGCTTATTGTATTATTTATCAGTTGTATCATAAAGAAATAGATCTGCTTAGTTACATTTGGATTACTCATTTGTGTTGTCATTAAAAGTGTCTGTCTGTCCTGTGTTATCTCCTGCCACATTGCAAGTTGCAGTATGAGGCGGATGCATCAGCCTACTGTCTCTCTAATTCTATTAACTCTATTACTGATTTACAGTACAGGAAGTGCATGACATGCTGCTGTCTGTGAAGATTCTCAGTCATCCAGGTCGTGGTTATTACAAAAAAGTTATTCAGTGGCAACTGGACTTGTTTTAGTTCCTTGAAGATATTTTGCACTCCATTCCAGAGGGCTTTCTCAATTCTGACTCACTGAGGACTCCACAGGGTTTATAAACCTGCTATTCCTACCTTTCAGTCAAAATTGAGAAAGCCCTCTGGAATGGACGGCGAAACGTCTTCAAGGAACTAAAACAAGTCCAGTTGCCACTGAATAACCTTTTTTGGTACATGACATGCTGCATTTCTCAAACTGCTTGCCAACTTTTTTTTGTTGATACTGTCAATATTATGTCAGAGATGTTTACCACCATAATTTATAGGCATTTACACCTTTCTTTCAGAGAAAAAATCCCATCAGCCAGATGAGATTAGAAAGAATCTCCTTTGTAGCCATATAGAAAGAAATTATGCATGGCATGGGGGGGTGGAAGGCTCTCTAGCCTTGACATGTCAGCTGAACCCTGGAGCCACTGATCCCAGCCTGAGACAGAGGCTTACTTGTGGACAGTGTTTGACTTCTGTGCTGTCCTATGTTTTATTCAGAAGCTCCCACTAGATCTGAGCAGCTGTCCTCGTTTCAAAATCTCCCCCCCCCACACACACACACAGTGAAGCCATGCACTGCTGTGGTTTTTCCTTAGTCTCAAGGAAACAAATGAGGGATTGATATTCAGCAGAGCTTCACTTTTCAGAATCAGAAGGCTTTTCCATGCTTCTGTGAGCATCACTATCCTTATACTTCTCTATGAACTGTAATTGAGTGAGTTTGCTGAATTTTTTTTTTTTTTTAAAACATCTAAAAGCCTTTCCTAATCCAGATTCATCAGTCATCAGACTGAAAGTACCAAGCCCATAGCCTGGTTGGTTATTTAACATCCTAATTGTATATTTGGCAAATGCCATCCTTGTCATCCACTTGGTCCCTGTACTTCGTAGGTTTCATTGGTTTCAGGTTTCAGCGATCCATCTGTACTAATGACATCCTTTCTTTTCCACATATCAGTTCCCCCCCGCCATGGCCTACAGTCTCTTGGTAAAGTTGCCTCCGCACGGCGTATGCCACCCCCTGCCAACCTGCCCAGTCTGAAGGCAGAGAACAAAGGCAACGATCCCAACGTCTCGCTCGTTCCCAAAGACGGCACAGGATGGGCAAGCAAACAGGAACCAGCAGACCCAAAGAGGTAAGTTGGTCCAATCTAACACATCAGCCTTTTAGCCTTGTTCCTATTTAGACATGCTCCAAATAGTTAAACAGTAGAAACTTTTGGGAATGTTACTGTGAGTAGTGGCTTTTTGCTCCCCCCCTGCTCTTGCTTGTTTCCTCTCTTTCTTTTTAAAAATATCTGTTGACCTGTTAATGACTTTTTCTGTCTCTCAGTACCGATGCATTGTCAGCACCGCAGCCGGAATCGCAGCAGCCTGTGGCTTCACAGATACCTGCACCGACCCGCTCGAGAACCCCGCCAGCTTCAGAGGTACCGATAGTCATAATAATACAAAAAATCATATACGTTTTCTCAGTTAATAATATGCTTGAAGGTTAGAACAGTCACATTTGGTCATTGTTTCTCTCTTCAGGCTCTGGCCCCCGTATCAACCCAGGCCGTAGGGGCAAGGTCTTGGGCACAGGCCAGTGTTACACATGGAACACAAGGGGATGGTGAGTCTTCCTTTTCATATCTCTCATACATTTCTTGGTTTGAGCTTTCTGTTAATTGTCTTCTTATTTTACCTTTCTGCAGGTGGAAAGGGATCAAACCAACAGTCGCCATTCTCTCGCGAGGAATTTCCCACCCTGCAGGCAGCTGGCGACCAGGACAAAGCTGGCAGAGAACAGGGCACTGTAGATCAGTGGTATGGGCCCGGACCAAGCCTCCGCCCCCAAAGTGAGTGATGGCCACAAAACTTTTTCAGAAGGAATGCCTTTTGTATTTACCGTGTGAAATACTGCACATCTTGGCCAGTTGTTATCAGTTATTAATGAATTTGTCTTTGCTAAAATGTAGAACTGGAATATACATAATATTTATGTATTGTTTTTTTTTTTATTTTGATTGATGTTACTACGGTATGTGCTTGGCTTGTGCTTGAATTAATTGTTTCAAACTTATTACTGTAAAATCCAATGTGTTATTTTTCTAAAAAAATGGCTTTGATCTTTTTCCAGTAAAGCATGTAAACCCTGTTCGTTGTTGTTCTCAGACGTTACAAGTTGGCGGGACGGTGGGGGCCGAGCCCTGGCGCCCACCCTGTCTGGGGAGGGAGCAGCAGAGGGTGGCACTGGTGGGGCATTGGTTATGGATGGGGCAGCAGGGGTCCCCCCTCCAAACTCCCAGACCCACGGGCCACCTAGAAACCCTCCTGCAGGCAGCCCCGTCTTGCCCTTGCCCCAGCCTCCTGTCGGGCCTGGGTTCCCCCCGTACCGAGGGATCATGCCTCCCTTCGTAAGTTTCCTCTTGCTTTTCTCTTCTAAGTATAACAGAGTTGCCACCTTAATCTCAGTTGTTTTGTTTTTTCTTTCCAGATGTATCCTCCTTATCTGCCCTTCCCAGCCCCTTATGGCCCTCAGGGGCCGTACAGATACCCACCACCTGGGGAAGGGCCCGCTCCAAGGTATTCTCCTTGCTAAAGTCTAAAAAAGCTATTGTGCTACTATTTGGTTCTGGATGAAAGCACACTCAGCTGGCACATAATAAGTCAAAGTTGTATGGGATTTGAGGGTTCATAATTTAGGTTCATTTCTGTCTTCAAACAAATATTTTACAAAGATGGTACTCTCCTCTTTCAGGTTCTCTCATGGACAGGGTGGTCCTGACAGCCGGCCCCAGGGTGGCCCACGTGATGCAGGGGGAGAGGTGGTAAAGCGGCCCTCAATCCTAAAGCAGGATGACCTTAAGGAGCTTGACGAGCTGGACCACGACGGAGACGAGGGCTGGGCAGGTCAGATGAACCTCATTCACAAATAGGGTTGGTCCATTAAGGCAAATAAGAGAACAGAATATTTGGGGGGGCGGGGGGAGAAGATTAGAATATACACAGTAAATATGTTATTTCAGGCATGTCCGAAGTCCAGCCTGCCATCAGCAGCCTCTGTTTTAAAATGTATCATTCATGGCCCAGGATGGACTGGGTTTAAAAAAAAATGGCCACAGTCTTCTTGGTCCAGTCCAGCTCACTACATATGATCACACACACACATCTTAAACACCGCCATTTGGTGGACTACTCACTGTCTCCGTTAGCTAACCTGGTATTGCCAGGTTTGCATCCCAACCATGACAGACAGGTAAATGAATTCACCACACCAACACAAATCCTTTGATGCTTAGTTTTGGTTACGATGCCATTTAAAATGATAACTGTGACAATGAAAATAAAATTGTTATAAAACAGTGCATATGTATTTAAATCCTGCTGTAAAAAATGTCTGAAGGGACTATCGGCCCTGGGACGCTTCACATTATCTATTCTGGCCCTCGTTAAAAAAAAGTTTGGACACCCCTGCATTATTTAGATTAAACAAAAATTTCCTTTGTGCTGCTAAGTACATTTTCAGTTAATTTAGGGCCCATCTATAGTAAGGTGGCTATTATTTTTGTTCTGCATGGGAGTATCCACCCACATCAAATTTTGATATTCAGGTACATTAATGCTCTGCATGGTGACTAAATGCTTATCCTGCTAAATAATCAAAGTGCGTGATGTGGTACCTGTCGAAGTGATAGCTTCATGCTTCTAACATTGCAGGTTTTTTTTCTGTATATCATAATTCCTGCTGATCCAAAGAGGTTTCCAGTCGCTAAAACCATTTCAGGGGAGGGAGTTAATGATTACATAATATCAAAGTGGAGGATAATGAATAATAAATCTAAATATTAATAAAATAAATATAAAATTAAATATAAATAAATGCACTGAATTGATTGATGGTAGAGAAATTGTTGTCATGTTTTATTGTCTTTTTTTGTTTTTTTAAAAGGTGCTCATGAGGAGATTGATTATTCTGCCAAGTTGAAGTTCAGTGATGATGAAGGAGATGAAGAGGCAGAAGAAGAGAGAACCGAGAACAAGAATGACTTGCGGTATGTGCCATAATCATCTTATTTCTGTAACACGCTCTTTTTGACTTAAAATGACAGTACTATACTAGTTCAGTCATGAAATCGTATTGTTTTCTCCTTTCCACAGTGAGCAGCAGAGGTCCCAGGAGGCCCCACCTGCAACCTCTCGCTCTCGAGCCTCAGACAATGGTGGAGACACCCACCGCACCCCTCCCTCTAGTGCTGAAAATGGTCGCCAACCTCCCTCCAGCAAGCCAGGATGGGCCGAGGAGGGAGGCAGTGGCTGGGGGGGGCAGGGAGCACCATCCAACTACCAGGTAGCTTGTTGAACATCAGCAGCAAGGTGCTGCTCAGACCGGCTATACTGAAGTTCAATATAAAGAAGTCCACAGCTCACAGGACAGTTTATGAATACTGTTAAACAAAGACTTATTTGTGGGCAGAGAAATGTGTGTTTTTGTCAGTGTAGACTATTATGGCAGAACATGCCTAACTGTGTCTGCCTGTATACAGGGGCGCAGGCCTGGATTGGGTGGTCCCCGGGAGCAGCCCTCCCCCCCACCTGGGCCGCTCCTCGGACAAGGGTCTTACTCCTTTTACCGACAGGTAGCCATCTGTATAGGACCTCATAGACAATCATTTTTTTCGTTATGTCATTTATCGCCCACTGGTCTTATAGATGAGTCATCTTCAGTTTTTCAGTCAGCTTTTTGCCTCTTGAGTTCAGTCAGTTTATGGAATCATTTGTACTATTTAAAAAAATGCAGTGATACTATCTAAACTTATGTTAAAATTGTACAATCAAGAATCAAATATTTTAACTGTTTAGGACCGGCCCCACAACCAAGGTGCCAATCTAGGCCCTGGTAAACCTGTCCCCGTCCAGCATCAGCCAGCAGCAGGAGGTCCCACCCCTCCTTCCCAGTCAGGCCTGCTGGTCCATGGCACTCAGGGGGATGATGAGGATGAGACTTGGCGTCAGCGCAGGAAGCAGTCCTCCACTGAAATCTCTGCTGCTGTGGAAAGAGCCCGACGCCGTCGTGAGGAGGAAGAGCGTAGGATGGAGGAAGAAAGACGTGCAGCCTGTGCTGAGAAACTAAAAAGGCTGGATGAAAAGCAGCAGCAGCAACAAGGAAGCACCATAGGAGGTAGTGGTGGTGGCAGTAAAACCCCCAGCCTAGATGGAAACTCTACAGCTGCCACAGCAGGCAGCCCTAGTCCATCTATTTCAGCCTCTGCCTCGTCACCCAACATCAGCCAGCCCCCATCCCCCTGTGTGGATCCTGAGGAACCTCCAGTGCTTGCTGTCCAGCTGGGTCTTGGTCCTGGAGTCGGCGATAAACAGCGAGCCAGCAGCAACAGCAGTTTTGACTCCAATGCAGGTAAGTTTTTCATTGATGACTAATATGCTTAACAAGGCAGTTCAAATAAAGCTTATACCTCTTCAACCCTCTGTACTGTTTCAGATGTTCAACAGTGTCCCCAGCCAGCTGTTTCGCAGCCACAGCAAGCTACACTGGACGTACCTTTAACAGGAGAGAGTAAGGAAGAGACCATAGTTGGTTCTCACATTCGTGCAGGAAGTGGAAGTGAAAGAGCAGTCGACCCAGTGAAGGTTGAGAATATTGGAGGAGGAGCAGGCCGTCAAGCTAGTGGTCCTCCTGGCCAGGGTTACTCAAAGTACCAGAAGTCTCTTCCACCTCGATTTCAGAGGCAGCAGCAGGTGAGGATTTGCACTTGTCTCTTTTGTTAAATACAGGTATTGTTTCATTTAATGTTAACACCTAGTCTAGTTTGGATATTTTTATGTTATATTGAGACCACCCTTTTTTCCAAAAGGAGGAATGTATTTTGGTGAATGCTGATATGTCTTCATATATTGGTCTCTTTCTTTCTAAAAATACTGAATGTTGTGTTTTCCTTATCACATTTGTTTCTCTTTAGGAGCAACTCCTGAAGCAGCAGCAGCAGTGGCAACAGCAACAGCAGCAGCACAGCCAGGCATCGCAAAGCCAGCTGTCCCCCCAGCCCCAGCCTCCACAGGGTCCTTCACCAGGTTCAACGCCCCAGCCAGGGCCTGGACCTAAACAGGGTGGACCCCTGTATCAGCCTGGCAGTATGGTTCGACCTCCACCTCTACCAATGAATTTTGACCCTCGATGGATGATGATGCCGTACATGGACCCTCGCATAATGCAGGGACGCCCTCCACCTATGGACTACTATTCGGCTGGAATGCACCCATCTGGTGAGTGAATTTGATAAAAGTTAGGTGATTTTTTTTTAAAAACCACAAGCATTAGGAAATAAACAATACAATACTGACACATTACAGAACATGTGTTTAAGTATATGGGTCCAGTGCACTAGCTTGCAGACCAGGAAGTGATTCACTGTACTGTCAATTTGACTGAAGTCTACAGTGTATGTAGTTTTATTCACAAAATGTGTTGCTTTTGCATTTAGCACCAGGAATTAAACAAATCATGTCTAAGTGTATCACATTTTTTAATTTCCTCACTGTCACAGGGCTTATTGGGCGTGAGCGGTCTGATTCAGGGGGTTCTGGTTCAGACCCCTTTGACAGGCAGCAGCAGCATCCAGGGCAGCAACATCCAGGGCACCCTCACCGTGGGACCCCCCCTATGGATCCTAAGCTGGCCTGGGGGCCAGACGTATTCCCTGGTGGAGGGGAGGGTCGTGGGCTGACCTCCCCATTGAGGCAGAAGCAGGCATTGGAGGAGGAGGATGTTGCCAAAGGGCCCAGGTATGGATACAGAAGTCATTTTTGGGGGATGACTTTCACTACTACATAGGCCAGGCATTAAGATCTTTTGGTTGCAGAACTCTTAGTATTTCATTTTACTTCTCTCTTTTTCTCTTGTGTGCTATGTTTTTGCAACACTGTACACAGAACAAAATTATATATTTTGCATACTTTTTGTCTTTGTCTTAGGAGTGATACTCCTCCACACCGCATGAGAGAAGGTGGATTGGGACCCATTCAGCAGCCCAGCTCCAGCTGCGCGACATCCAATCAGACACCTCCTCCTATTGGCACTCAAGTTGGTGCACAGGGAGGCGGCCATCACCCTCATCATTATATGGGTGGGAGGGGAAGCTATAGCAACTTCCCTGACCAGGGTGCAAGGATGCCACCCCATCAGCAGCAGAGGGCAGGTGACAGGGGAAACCAGCAACATAGCTTTTCCCATCAGGATGAAGGACCTCCGCGAGGACCTCAGCAGGGCCAGATATGGGGAGCCCCACACACTCACTATGATCGCAATGGCCGTGCAGACCTTCCTGTAGAGAGCAACTCTCACCTCCACCACCATCACAGCCATCATCCTCAGCAGCCTCACTTCCCTCTCCACCCCCATAAGCCAGAGAACAGTCGTGACAGGGTTGTTGAGGCCCCTGCCAAGAAGACTGATTCCTCTCCTCCTCTTAACCAACCTTCCCTCTCATCCTCCTGCTCTTCCTCCTCCTCCTCCTCTTCTGCAAGGGAAGATGGAAGTGTTGCAGTTGCCCTACATCATCACCCATCACAAAGAGAGGTTGAAGCTGGTATGGGACACAGTCTTGGTGAAAGAGGAAACAGTGGTAATGCTGGCAGTAACAGTCATGTGAAGCATGAGAAAACAGGCCCAGTTTGTGCTCCACATTCCTCTGTGGCCTCTAGTCCACCTCCCTCTCAACATGGCAGTCACACTCAGCCGCAGCAGCAGCAGCATCCCCATCCCCATCCCCATCCCCATCCTAAATCAAACCAAAGAGGGGGACGGGAGCACAAGACAGAGACCCAGTGGGGCCCACGCCCTGGCAGCAGCAATACAGGTGGGGGCTCCTCTCACGGCAGGAGGGCCAACAATGCAGGGGGCGGGAACAACTCCCGTGGAGGGGAGGACTCCCCTAACCCCTCATCAGACCACAAACCTTCCAACCAGGCAGGAGGCACAAATGCTAACAAGAGAGCTGGTCCCATTAAGAAGCCAGTGCTGAAGGAGATGAAGAGAGAGGGAGGGGAAGGTGATGGAGAAAAATCAAACCCAGGCTTTGGGAAAGATAAAGAGCAAGAAGGTGGTCATCTGGCCTCCATGAAGCAGGATGCCTCCTCCATCTCCCAAAACACATCAGCTCCAGCTAAAGATGAGCCTGCGCAGACAGTCAAACCCAGAAATGGAGGAAAAGAACGCTGCTCAGGAGGAGCAGGGGGAGGGTCAGGTAGAGGGCCCAAAGATGTAGACACCACTTCTACAGGCTTTTCAGGGTCCTCCTCCAGGAAGGACAGAGACCGCTCTTTTGAGAGAGGAGGCAGTGCTTCCCATCACCATGGGGTCTCCACCAAAGGCAGCAGAGCCAGTCGTGGACGAGGGGGAGAGTTCTACGGGCGTGGGCGTGGTTATCGGGGCACCTACACAGTCAGCGCTGGCCCCACTGGTAGCAGTCGGGGCAGAATGAGTGGCAGGAGTGGCAGAGACTACCGCTCATCTGTTGGTGGTGGCCAACACCAGGAGTCCAAGGGTGAGGGAGGCAGTGGCAGGCACGGTCAGGATCGGTCCCAGCATAATCCAGCCAGGGCCAGGAACCGGAGTGAAACCCGCAGTGAGGGTTCAGAGTATGAAGAAATCCCCAAAAGAAGGAGGGAGAGAGGCTCAGAGACTGGGAGTGAGAGTGGTGCAAGTGACCTTGGTCACTCAGACAAGGAAGACCACCAGAAACCAAACACCAAGAATGGCACTGATAATGCCAACACATCTGGCAGTGGGAACATGTCATCTGCACCACCTAGAGGTTCCCAAACCCGGGTCTTCACTCCTAGGGGTGTGCCCTCTAGGAGAGGCAGGGGTGGGGGTAGTGGTAGCGGAGGAGGAAACATATACAGGGGTAGTGGCAATGTTGGAGGACCACCTGGAGCACATCGGGTTGGACCTAGCTCAGGTTCTCATGGTGGGTCCTCCAAATCATCAGCCTCAGCTCGGAAGCAGCAAGGCCCACCACAAACCCCTGGACCCAAAGACCTGGGTCGGGGAGGAAATGGAGGTGAGAAGAAAGACAAGATAGCTGATACAAGTCCAAGTCAGGGGACCAATCTCCCTCAGCCTTCTTTGCCCACTACAACTCCCACCACTCTAGGTTCATCTGAAAATGGAGGGGTTGTGACCCAGCAAGTGTCAAGCAATGCTTCATCAAATTCTGGAGGGCCAAATGCTCTCCCTCTTTCCACTAACCGTGGGTTCCCTCCCAGTGGATTTGAACGACCACCTAGACGTCGACGCCATGGGCGTTCCCAGCACCAGCAGGACAAGCCGCCCCGCTTTCGGAGACTGAAGGAGAGAGAAAATGCCGCTCGAATCAATGGAGGTGTTGGGGTGATAGGGGGACAAAGGCCTTCCTCTCCCTCCCTGAATTCAGTTCAAGACAGTAATGGGGCACCCGTCTCCGCTCACGTGTCGGCCAACGCCCAGAATGCTAATCACAACGCCACACTAACAACCAACAATAACAGTGGTGGCGGGCATCTTGTTAATGCAAACAGCCACCACCATCACCACTACAACCAAGGCAATGCTGGGCCACCCCACCCACAGCACCACCACAGCCATGGTGCAAAGTCGCCTGATTTCACCAACCAGAACTCGGACCAGGCTAACGAGGAGTGGGAGACTGCCTCTGAAAGCAGCGATTTCACAGAGTTCCGAGACAGGGAGAGAGGAGGGGGGAAGTCATTTTCCTCTCACCATCATCATCACCTGGGAAGGGGAGGAGGTGGCAGCGGGGGCGGAGGTGTGGTTGAGCGGGACATGACTGGGAAAGAGCCCTCGGCTAATAAAAGAAGCTTCTCAAGCCAGCGTCCTGGCATGGAGCGACAGAACCGGAGGGTCAACACAGGAGGAGCTGGAGGTGGAGGGGGAGGCAGAGGTCCACGTGGTCCTCCTGGTGGTGGCTCGGGTGGGCCTGGTAATGGAGGTGGCAACCGTGGGGAGAAGCGAGGCAATTGGCCCTCCCCAAAAAATAGGAAGTGATGGAGTAGATCAGAACATTTCCAATGAACCCCACCCACAGTAAAACCCACCCTGTTTCATTTTAATCCCTTTCGATCATTATTTCATGGCTTATCTGTTTGCATCCCTAAACATGTTACAGTATATGGAGATGGTATTCAGATTCACTTTAGCTGCCTCCACCTTTTTCCCTTTTACATCAATCAACTATCTACCGTCCGTTATTGTAAATTTCTGTTTGTTCAGTCTTGTTCTCTGTTCAGATGACGCCCCCTCACCACCACCACCTTTTTAACCTGCCCTCAGTAACCTCACCCCAGTTGGATTTGACTAGCATGTGATTCTGCAACAGATGCACGTGAGCCTTCACACAGAGCTCCACACACACTCGCATTTACAAGCACAAATGTGACATCTTTACGAACACACTCGTGGGTGCAAAATTAAAATGTGGGGTTAAATTGGAAAAAATGTCTGCATTGGGCAAATTTTTATATTTATGTACCTGTGTATATTTCTACCACACTTTGGCCTTGGTGGTATTCAGTAGTGCAGTTTAGCATTACTTCCCTAACAAAAGGGAAAGAATGCATCTTCATCTTTTAACAAGAAATGTACCATAAAATGTTTTGTCTTTGTGTACTTTTTTTTTTTTTTTTTGCCTCATTTCAGTTTCAGCCTCTGAGAAATGTTAGGGGTGTGTTTTTTCTTCTCCAAAGCAGGTCATTAAAATACCTTTTTACGAAATCCCCCAATTTCTCCTTATGCTGACTTTTTGGTCTCCTGTAAAGTATCTCTCTAATTACTGTGATGAGATCCATTGAAGTGCTACTACTCAGTGCTCACTTACACTTACATTGGTTTGTCTTTAATATCAGTGTCTCTGCTGCTTCTTCAGGTAGATGGTGTGTTTTCTTTCCCCCCTTAAGTTGGTGACCTGCTCTGATATTTCATTAGCTTTCGGTTGGCTCCTTTGTTTTTTTTTTTGGCCTCATCGTAGCATCCTTTTTATCTGCAGACCTTCTGCACACTGCAAAAATCAAAAAGGACAATAGTTTTACTCTGTCACTTGTTGTTTACCCTATGAAGACTGTATAGATAGCTCAGTGGCTTTATTTTAATAGCCATTGTTTCCTCAGTGACTTCCATTTTTATGGAAACGCTTTTCTCCATCA
The DNA here is from genome assembly GCA_032353495.1 of Ctenopoma kingsleyae. Lineage (NCBI taxonomy): Eukaryota > Metazoa > Chordata > Actinopteri > Anabantiformes > Anabantidae > Ctenopoma > Ctenopoma kingsleyae. The sequence goes on from JAUBNQ010000003.1 coordinate 6,208,755, forward strand.
AGATGTTCTTGTTAGGGGGGGAAATGAGTTTAATGAAAATGCAGGTCATGATAGCATAAAGAAAAATGTCATAAAATTATTTATGCTTCAGTAGATAATTGAACATGTTCTAATAAGCACTCCTTGTAGTATAACAAAAATCCATGGTTGCTGTTTTTTCTTCTTCTTTGTGTTAATGTTTTTGAGCAAGTTACATGTGATGTATGAGGATGGGTACTCTGTCTGGGCCCAGAGTACAGAGCTAAGCTGAGTATTGTACTAGTACACCCTCTATACTTGCCATCAAGAGCAGAGGGGAGTGTGCTCTTGTGGAGTCTCCTCACACCAAGAAGGACTATTACCAAGAGCTCCTTGTCTGAGAAGTATTTTTCAAAGTGTGCGTTCCTATGAATGGCTGTTTAGTACACAGTGGTATCCAGTAGCCCAAATTAATTCAATACAGGACTATACTGAAAGGGTGATACGCAGATCACCTGCTACAGTTCACCACACGTTTTCCAAATAATGTTGACCTGGAGTGTTGAGTAAATATTGGATTGTTGCAGGATTACGCTTGTAGACATAGTTTGTATCACACATAAAAGACATAAAATGGCAAAATGACCAGAGACTTCATCAAAGCTGAACTGAATCTATAATTTTCATCTGCGTCAAATCTGTCACTGCTGTAAGTTGGGGTTTGTTTGTTTACTGACAACTGTTTGAAGATCGTCTTGGGATGTCATGAGTAGGGCATTGATGATAGTGTGTGTGTGTGTGTGTGTGTGTGTGTGGCACGTGTGGGTTTTTTTGGTGTCTATGTAATTAATCTGGAAGGGGTGGGGACCAGAGGATTAACATGAATGGCAAGCACTTTCTGCCTTGTTTGCCCAAACTTGATTTAGCCAATATTATTAAGACAGTTCTGCTGTTTCTTAAATACATCCACATATATACATTCAGCTGTGTGTATATGTTAATCCAAATGAAGAACATGCAGTGGAGAACTTCACCCATGTTTGTGTAATTTAAGCATATATTCTTCAGCAGGCAAGTGAAGTTGGACATATGTTATTTTCCACTGACTTCTTTTCAGCATGAACACTCACCCATGGGTGCAGCTTGCCTTGCCTGTTACTGGTTTATTCATTGATAGCTGTACACTTAACACTGGCTCAAAGAGTCCATCATCCCTCCTTAACTCTTAATGTTGACGTGCGCATAATTGTATGTACCCATGTTTAAAAAAACAAACAAAAAAAAAAAGAACAAAAGTAGTATATTCTGGAAAAAAATACTCAACGATTGTACTCTGTTTCCAGCATTACCAAGGTACCTGGAGTGGTGCAAACTGTTTTTAGCATTTATGGTTTTATTATTGGAACCGTAATATACACACATGTATGTATATTGGTATGTATCTAAGTTTTGTCTACCCCAACTTACATTCCCACAAATGTTGCCATTTTTAGTTCAAGGGAGCAATGTACAAGCAGAGAAGTGTCTTATTATAATAAAGTTATACAGAGAAGGCAAAATTAAATAAACTACTTTTGATTTAATGGAAAATGTGAACAGCTTGTCTCATTTTTTTCTAACAGGTTAGGGTGGAATATTTAGAAAACATGAGCAAAATGAAATGTTTTTTTTTGTTGTTGTTGCTGCATATGTTTGTCAAAGTCAAGTCAAGTCAAAACTGGAAAAGCATGAGTGCTACTATGGAGAACAATGGTTTAGCTCCTTCAGTGCATCATGATCACTCATTTAATCAAGGCCTGCTGCAATTAATGGTCATTTTCTTGATAAAGGGATTAATTGTCCTTAAATGACAAGAAATAAGTTTTAAAAAAAATAGCCTATTAAAGTCTCATGTTAAATGTCATGTTTTGCCAAATCAGCAGGCTGAAACCCAACAATGGTCAGTTTACAACAACGAAAAGCTTATCACATTTGAGAAGCTGGAACCAGCAAATGTTTTTTGTATTTGTGCGTAATGACTATTTAATTGTCAAACTGTTGCAATGAAATGCAAAACAAAAACCTAGGCTGTTAAACAACTTTTCCATATTAGGAAAAAATATTTGTTCATCATATCAGTCTTTACACTTGTGAAAAATAAACTCACTGCCTACTTTATTAGGTACACCTGTACAATCTAATGGAGTTAAATACAGCAGCTCTGCTTTTACAAAGTTATAATTTCTCAGATTTTGTTTAAACTGTGGCAAAGATAATTCTACCATATGTTCAATACAGAGGTCATAGTTTGTGGTGAAGTCATACTGGATTGCATTTTTGTTATCAGGTGGTTATGTTTTCATATACTATACAGTGCTGCAAAAAAGTACTTGCCCCATTCCTGATGGTTTTAATTGTTTGCAAATTTGTCACAGATTAAGATCATCTAGCAAATTTTATTATACAAAGATAAATACAAAATACATGTTTTAAATGCTGATTTCATTTATTATTAAGGGAAGAAAGCTCTCCAAACTCGCCTGATCTTAGGTGGAAAAGTAATCGCCCCCTGATGAGACAAAAAGGTGTGTGCCAAACTAACACAGGTGACGGTGTAAAACTAAGTGTGTGACTATTCATTAACTATGGGAATGCCTTAAAATAACAATTGGAGCAGAAGAATGCAAATAGTTATTGTACTAAAGATAAAATATAGGGATTCTGTTACTGAATTATAGGAATATTATAAATAATTTAAACTCTGTACTGAAGAAAATACTCAAGTAAATGTAACAAACCCAATCTAAAACCTGATTCAAATCATTAAAACGTAAAACTGGAAATGCTCTCATTTGAGATATTGTTACATTTCTGACAGTATTTCTATACAATCTGTGTATACTTTTTTTAATTTATAAGAAAGCATTACATTTTACACTTTTTATACTGTTATACTGTTTGTACTGTGTAAGATCTATGCGAAATGTCTTTGAAACCACTGTATGAATAAAATTTCTTCTTATTATAAAAACTTATTTGATATAGTAACCTAAACTGTCAGAGCACTTCAGTGAATATACAACATTTGTCACTGAAATGTGAAGTAAACAAGATACCGTCTGCCACTGTTTAAACTCATGTAGAAACTTTCATGACTTTATTATAGGTTCTGTAGTCTTTGGCTTCACCACATGGTTAAAATAAACCGAGGCAATAAATTCCACACACTATACAAAACAAGTACAAGAGACAAAACACAACATTTTAACTTAAGAACTGAGAAAATGATGGGTGATGGAGTAGAATGAAGGAAAACTACATTTCTGTCGAGTTCAAAGAAAACTTTTCTGCGTTCTCGTTACACTTGGCAGTGTAAACTTTTCTGGTGGCTCTTACTCTATAATGTCTCCATGAAGGCAATAGTTCACAGTGAGAGTGCCAGATGAAATAAGCTGTTTGGTTTTGCCTTTATATATTTTAACCCCACTTTCCTTGTGCCACTGTAGCACAGAGATTAAATGATTGAAACATTTCTAGAGTCTTACAATGTCCCCTCACAGTGGAGGTCAACCAAAGTCATATTATTATACCTAAAAAAAAAAAAAGTTGCTAAGCATGAAACTGCTCTGCATGTGTAAGAACAGCAAGTCTAATTTGTTGAAATACACATTAATACTTAATATTAAGACAAAAACATAATATTAAGCTTTCTTCCCTTAATAATAAATACTTTTGGAAGAACGTGTAATACTCTAAATGAGCAGCGAGCGGCAGCAGCTTTGCCGGGGCTCACACAAACACCGGAGGAAGTTGAAGAACGTAACCGACGGGGTGAACCGGGAGGTGGTGTCCATCTTATTTACACCGGTGATAGTGCTAAATCTGTGATCCCTCGGCTTTTTCAGGAGGATAAAAGTTGAATTCAGGTAATTTGGCATAATTCTTCATATAACTGTATTGAGCTTTAAAAATGTAGAAAACTGAGTCGTTCTCACAACATCTGATGTTTGTCGTGAGGCCTGTTTTTTTGACGATGCGCCATATTGGATTTCATTTAGCTCGCTAGCGGGTGATAGCTTAGCGCGCTAACGCTTTCTAACGTTACATGGCTGTTTGTAGTCGCGAAGCGCTATAACATACTTCTAGAGTTGAGTTCCCCCCCCAATAACATGCACTTTGGTGGACTCGCAAAAAGCGTTACTTTACTTAAACGTCACATTTTAAAAGGTATCGGTGTTCAGAAGATAGCGCACGATAACGGTAGCTAGTTAGCCTAGCCGTTATTAGCTGTAAGCTAGCTGTTTCTTCACACGGACAGTTTATCCAGTCAAGACAGATGATTATACCTTTGCATCGATTTAGACAACATTTGAGAAAAACATATGAAAAGCAATCTGGCCAGTTGAACGTATAAACTGACACCAAAATGTATTTACAAATATTTTAGTGTTAGTATCCCACAAACGTACATGTAGGTTTGTAAACATCATCAACAAATGTGACTTCTGCAAAAAGGAAGAACTGTTAATTATATGTATGTCCATTTACAAGTCTTCTGAAGAAATCTTTATATTTTCTCGGTACAGTCATCGTTCTGATATTACTGACATTAAAATATGGGCTTTACTTTGAAAATAATAAGAAGAAATTGACTGATTAATGTGTTGATAAATTTCTGGATCACACTGATTGTTTTCACCTTTTTTTTTTTACAGGCTTCAGAGATGAGCAGTTCAGAGGAAGTGTCATGGATCTCCTGGTTTTGTGGACTGAGGGGGAATGAATTTTTCTGTGAGGTGAGTGTCTTTACTCTTTGTCGGTGTATATTGATTCTTGCCATCCAAAAATCAAAATGAATTTAAAAGCAGGACTAGTAATTGTCATGCGACACTATGAACCCTTTAAGTCTATATTTACAATTGTCTCTTAACTACACCTCCAGGGCCATATACAGTACAGTAAATAATTGAACTTGGGTACTTCAGATCTGTTGTCAAAACATTGGGGAAAATGTTAACTATACAAACTCATTGGATGATGTAAAATCTTCTGTTTTCTTTTTGTGAAAAGTGAAGAGAAGAAACAGTGAATTTGAAAAGCTTGATTTATTCAGACAGATAAAGGTGTCTTTGAACTGACATGCTCTGTATTGATTTTAATCTGTATTGAGACCTTCATTTGTGAATTAATAAATTGTTTTTTTGTCACTTTAAATCTGTCTGGTGTGAGTGTTTAAGTTGCTAAGAAAGGTTTCTACCATCCATTTCTACCATTCATCTGGCATCCATTAAACATGGTCACAGTAGCATGGCCATGGATCAAGACTAAACGGATCATAAATCTCTAAATATTTATTTAATAACAGATAGGTAGATAGTTTTTAAAGTGAACAATACTCACAAGGCAATTTTTTAAAAGTGTTGATAGAGTAGCAGTAACATTTTTGTCAAAGATGTACTTAGATCTTAATGAATAATCCATTTTGTAATGTGGTTTCTTTATTGACAGGTGGACGAAGACTACATCCAGGACAAGTTCAACCTGACGGGGCTTAATGAGCAGGTTCCCCACTACCGCCAGGCCCTTGACATGATCCTGGATCTTGAACCTGGTCTGTATATTACACCTACATATTCTCAAATATAGTTCAACACTACATGCTGAGCCTAAATATTGTATTCATATTTTTTTTATTCATAGACATGTGACAGAAGCACTGCTTACAATACACTACACAACTCAACCAATAAAAGACACAATAAAAAACACAATAGTTTTCACTGTTGGTTCATGCTCTACTATGCAGAACAATTGTCTAGAGGCGAGACAGAACCATAATGAACTTCAGCAGAGGAAATTTAAACAACTTTAAAAACATGAATAGCAAGAGAGATCAGGAGGTAGGATTAAAGAAACTGCAGGTGTTTTGTGTAGCAGTGCAGCTTTTCTTGTCTTGTTTGGTGCAGGATCTTTGAAACGTGACTTATTTCATCTGCTTTTCTGACTCCATGAGAGCTTTTTTTGTCTGTAACGTCAGTTCAAAGATTCATTGAGTAAACACACAGATAACCGCTGTATCCCTATTGTTATTTTTCAAAAGGAAAGTTAAAAAAAATCCACTCACTGTTTTTGGTATTCCCTGGCCTTTTGAAAATCTTTCTTGGCACAGCTTTTAACATGCAGAAGTAAAGCAGACACTAATGACATTTTCTCTTTTTTTGTGTTCTCATTAGATGAGGAGCTGGAGGACAATCCCAACCAGAGTGACCTGATCGAGCAGGCTGCTGAGATGCTGTATGGCCTCATCCACGCACGCTACATCCTCACTAACCGAGGCATCGCGCAAATGGTAGGCACCAGCTGAGTCAGCAGAACCCACCACTCCTGTCTCCATTAGGGAAGATGGTTTTCCATCAATGTGAAATTTATACATTATGACATAATAATCATCAGTTTAAAAACTGCTGACTTCATGAATTCAGTGAAAAGATGATTTTGGATTTTTGTGTGATGACAGAAAATTAGTTAACCTATGTTTGACTTGATTACAATAATTTTACACAACAACTGACTGTCAGTCACATTTTCAGCAGGTCAATACATCTAAAGCTTGGCATATAAGTAACATTAGTGCTTATAAACAGTCATTTTAGTGCAGCATCAGATTTCACCCATTGATGGCGCCACTGCAACTCTAATTAACTTTTTTGTTATACAATAATAATGGGAATGTTTGTCTAAGAAGCTACTTTTCTAGTAACACATATCCATGTAAAAGTGAGCAACTGAGATAAATAACAGGAACATAACAGGGGTGTACAGAATGACATTTGGACAGAGATCATACATCTGTGATTTGCAAATGTTTCCGATTTATAAAGCTGGAGAATCAGCAGAGTGATAGAATATGCTGACAGCTGCAAAACATGGGGAAAGCTTAATGTTTCCAACCTAGCTTGCGGAAAGTCATTTAGTGCCTCCAGGCAGGAGGACTAGCAGCCAAGTTTGCTAACAGACCTCTAGTGGTAGTGTTCAGTCATAACCTGATGTCAGAGCTCAAAAGAAGCAGGGAGTGCAATTATATTTTTTATAGTTTAAGATGAAGATGATGCCACTTAAAAAAGTGGAAACCAAGTTTTGAAAGCTAATAAAAGAAGCCGAAGGTTCCAGGACTGAAAATCTTTTCAAATACTGAGCTGCCCCGTCTAAATACAGAGACAAAGTGAAGCTGATTGAGCTTAAACGTGGCTGCTTTAGATAAGAAGGTAAGAAAAATCATGCATGAAACTGTAGACTGGGATAAAACGAATTATGCAGGTTTGATTCACAAGAGCGCAGCTGAAATCCATTTTATGTTTAACACTACATTTACATCTTGTGATCTTTCCTGTAGAAATGTTAAAGAGAAAAAAAATTCCCTGGCATCTTTTCTCATAGCATAAAACTTAAAGTACTGCTCCACACAGTTTGTTAGAATGATATTTGTTCTTCAAATGTTGATATTTTAAAAATGTGTTTTTATTATTATTGACATTTATGCTAATATCTGCCCTGCAGTTGGAGAAGTATCAGCAGGGAGACTTTGGCTATTGCCCTCGTGTCTATTGTGAGAATCAGCCAATGCTTCCAATCGGTGAGTATTAAAATTTTGTGGTCTAATAACAGTATTAAATATTTTGTCACCCTACGAGTCACAATTTTAAAATTCTTTACACAATTTCTGTGTTGGCTGTTCACACCTCTTTTTTTTTCTTGTATAAAGTCTATTTCACACAACGGATCAGAGAAAGTTATTTGGAGTTTAGCTGCAGTCTGCAGGACTTACTAAGCTTTGGGAGTCATCTTTAGATTGAAAATGTTTGGGAATCCTTTTTTACTGACAATGTGTGGTCATGAATAGGAACGTATGATGATTCAAGAGTTATTAATGCATTTACGTACACCATAGTAACCAGTAACCAGGTTTCTACATCTACTTGACAGTTAATACATCAGCATCAGAGGTAACTCAATGCAGTAAAATATCATCAGTGTATGTGCTCTGTGTTGTAAGTATCATAGATTAATTAAAGTTCATATCTAAGCCTAAGTTTCTTCCTTCCTCTGTTCTTCTTCTGCCTCCTACAGGTCTGTCAGACATCCCAGGAGAGGCTATGGTGAAGCTGTACTGCCCTAAATGCATGGATGTGTACACACCTAAATCCTCCCGGCACCACCACACAGATGGAGCTTATTTTGGCACTGGTTTCCCCCACATGCTCTTCATGGTTCATCCTGAGTACAGGCCCAAGAGGCCCGCCAACCAGTTTGTCCCAAGGTTAGTAAGCAAGTTGAACTAAGAGGTGTATTCTTTTAAGCTAAAACTGTAATAGTTGCTGTTTTTGTCTTTATACCAAAATAATAGACAAAATAAATGACCATAAAAAGTTTCTGGACAAAATGTTTTGTTGTTTATTTGCTGGAAGTCATCACTTTGTAATAAAGGAGTTTACAGCCAATGCTATTGATTACCTTGGGCAAACGTAAATCTTCTGTACATGAATCAATTCCATTTTTCTCTATTTCAAACAATTCTCAACAAGTCTTAATTTTGCAGTGCTTTATTTATTTATTTATTGTTGCATGTGCTAAACTGTCCTGGATCTAATTTTATTCTGTCGTGACATCTGCTCACAGCAGTGAGTCACGTCAGGGCCTGTCATCACTGCTCTCTTGCTAAAAGCAAATACGTTATTATTCAGTGTAAACAAGCTCATGAAAATCCTCACGTTTGTTCTCCTCAGTTTTATTTGAAGTAAATATTATTATGCTATTATGCTGCTCTGGATTTTTGTCATGTTTATTAAACAGAGTAAACATTAACCAAAATAAATGCTCACTCCAATTGCCAATTTCTGCTTCCTACAGGCTGTACGGGTTCAAGATCCACCCCATGGCCTACCAGCTGCAGCTGCAAGCTGCCTCCAGCTTCAAGAGCCCCGTCAAAGCCATCCGCTAGAGCATGCAGGCCTGAGGAGTAGAAGGATTCATAGAAAGAGAAGGCAGGAAAGAATTAACACCAGAAGGGAGGGGTCACCTGCATTTTACAAACTTTCAGATGCCCCCTCCCCACCCTGAAGACTGTATTATTTTGGTTTAGATTAGGACAAATGAAAACGAAGTGTAAAGATTTGTTTGCACAGCCATGACCATAATCAGAACACACACACACACACA
>JAUBNQ010000003.1:6285596-6310229 GCA_032353495.1 Ctenopoma kingsleyae
AAAAAAAAACAAACAACTAAACTAAATCCTCACTTCCTGTTGTGCAGGAGGATTGTAAATACCTCCCATAAGACAAATCTCTCACACGGGAACTCACCTGGCCTGTCCGGAGCTTCCAGTGTGTTGCCAGTCCATATGCTGTATCCATGAAGATTTTGGGAATGCTCAGTCCTTCCTCAATGGCCTGCAGCTTCAGCCCCAGCAGGTGGCGGTCAATGCCCTGTCCGTTGAGAGCCTGAGCAGAGCAGGAAAAAAAATTAGATACGTTTTTATCAGTTAAAAACAAACGAAAACTGTCGAGCTTGTTCACTTGGTCTTTACCTGAGTCGTCAGATCTGTGTAGGCGTCAACAGCTTCTCTGAACAGCTGAAGTTTTGCCTCCCGCTGCAACACAAAGACAATACGTGCTATCATTACAAGCTACGCTAAAAGACCTGCGGAACAAATCCCTGATGAATTTGTGTTTCTCACCGACACAGACGGATCATCAAACGCTACAATGAACTGAAGCGTCTGGTTTGTGGGTGAGCGGATATATTCTGTCCTCCCTCCTCGAAACATCCTCTGAGAAGCAATGTCACAGGCTGGAACGACCTCATTGTGAACTCTGTCAGGAAGAAATGACACAAGAAAAACCATAAAAACATAAAAAGATCTCTATTTGACATAATAAGATCTTTGTTCCAAGGAAAGCCACCAATCCTGGCTCACGTGTTTTACACGTAGGCTGAACGACAGAAACACCTCTCTGTATAACTGCACACATCTACTTTAAGACTTTACTTTTTGAATCTGCTAAAGTCACTGTCTCTACCTGTAGTAGGCGAGCTGCAGGGCGACCTGGATGAAGGAGTTCGGACTCAGATTCTGCTTCTTGGGAAGCTCCTTGCCGAACCTCTTGAAGTTGAACACGTTGACGTCGAGGTCGTTGATCAGTCTGCAGGAAATTTAAACACATCATTTTGTAAGTGTTCATTCTTTGTGCTTTTCTACAACGTCTGGCCAGATCTCATAGTGATTTACAGCAAACTTCTGTCACTAAACACTCCCTCCAGGTTTGCTGAGCAAGCTTAACATGTCCTGGTCGACTCCACTTAAAAAGCTTTATTCCTCACTGACATCTTGGCACCTGAATTATCTGTGAGCTCCATATTTTCACTGCCAGCTTATGAAATCTTTGTGTTTGGGTTGTGGTCGACTCGATGAGAGCTTTCTTTTCATCAAGGTTACACTCACACAGAGAAGATAAACGTGTTTACGCTCCTGGGGCTTTCCTTCACACCAAGTTCACTTCAGCTTTGTTAGATTTGGAAAACAAACATCAAGTTTTACACTGAGAACAGACTCACGTCACCCTGCTCACGAGGAGAAGAGAGAAAACTGAGATCTTACATGTCGAGGTTCTGCTTCGCGTGCTCGATGTCCCGTTTAATTTCTCGGTCTATGTTAAAGTAAAGCTTCTTGGGCATCGGTAGAGGGACGAGTGGCGCTCTCTTTGGGTCTGGTTTCTCACTGCAGTCAAGAAAACACAAAATACTTTCACATTGAATTGCAACATGTACATGATCAATTTCCACCGTACTTTCTATAAAAATGATCAGTTTTGACTAAATCTTGCACAGTTCTTTACTACAGAGGTAATCGCTGTGTATTTTTGTCTCGTAATGACAGTTAAAGTGCAGCTTTAGCGCATCCTTGTTAATTCTCTGCTAAAACACTACACTAACACAATATAATCATGCATAACTGAGCACAGCGCATCAGTATTTTGATTTTCTGGTGGATTGTGAGTTTCCACAGGACCAGACAAGGAAGACGCATTTAACAACCTCATAACAATCGAGGTTTAGTTTAAAATAGAGCTACACAGCTCTGTGAGACTGTACTTCGGCAGTGAATATCCAACGAAAGTCTGTCATCACATTCACAATTACAAAGCTAACACGCTGACATTAAGAACGTATGATGTTCACCAACTCAGTTTAGTGTGAGAAAGAAACAGGAAGTACAGATGAGGCTGATGGGAACGTGATTAGTTTTGCAGGTATTTAGTCATAAATTGTGTCCAGTTTTGACCTGGATCAGCTCCTAGTCACAGATAAATACAAAAACAACAACAACTGAAGGACAATACACTTGTATTTTAAAAATGTGGAGGCTCTCAAGTGAAAAAGAAAATTAAAGGAAGGAGAAGCCACAAATTTGTAAAACTAATTAAATTAAAGATATAAGGATGAGAAAAAACATTTTACATAACACTTTATGTTTTAAATGCCACTGATACGGTGCATATGATTTTCACACGAGATGCAGTGTAGAATATTTTTCATTAACCCTTTATCTCACCAGTACTGCAGGATATGATCCAGCAGCGCTGCTATGGGTGGACCCTCAGCTGTGGCTTGTTCATACAAAAGACCCCACGATCCGTCTTCGCCCACCACAAACTGCTCGAACAAGCACAGACAGGAGTGAGTTTAACAGCAGCAGAAACTCTTCCTGACCTTTCCAGATTCCTGCTGCTTACCTGCAGCGTTTTGTCAAACCAGCGGTTGCCACTGTTGGAGAACGTCCCACCTCCGTGCAGAACCTGCGCTGCTTTACGGCTCGCATACCTGTCAATCAAAGTCACAATAAACAGAACAACACACTAAGAAAATGTTTCAAGTGGCTCCGAAGGTTGAATTAAAGATTTCAGAAATTAAAAACCACAATAAACTGATATTCAGTAAATCCGCTTTTAAGCAAAAAAGACAAACAATTGATGGTTCCAGCTTCTCCAGTATGAGGATTTGTCACTTTATGAGTTCTACAGTGTAGTAAACTGCATGTGTTTGGGTTTTGGACACAAAAAGCTATTTGAAAACATTACCTTGGGCTTTCTGTTGTATATGCTATGTATGAATATATATGTGTTATAGACCAAATCAACAAACAATAAATTGATGATGAAAGTAACAGTTAGTTGCAGCCAGAGGTGGCAAAAGCACAGAAACCCCGTAATCAAAGAAAAGTGCAAGGACTTAAAAAAAAAGTATTCTACTACCAAATAGAAATCTCACTACAAATTCTCTGAAGCACATGGTCTAAAATTTACTTTAAGTACCAAACTACTTTTATTTTTTCCATGGGTATTAATCCAACTAAGCTACTGATACAGAAACTAATTATTTTAAATCGTGACAAGTCCAGATTCAGTGTGTATAAATAACGCTTCTGCAGAAATCTAAAATGTCTCTTCAGAAAACGAACCTTCAGTTAGATCAAAATATGGAAAAGATCATTTTCTAATAAAGTAACGTAATAAGGAGTATTAGTTTCCCTTTTTTTATACTTTTACACACATTTTTTTAAATGTAAAAGTAGCATGAAATACTCAAATACTCAAAACTGTACTGTTTAGGTACAGTGCTTGAGTAAATTAAAGTAACTTACCACCACTGGTTGCAGTCCCATTCAAATCTAAATGTACAGTATACTTTTATATTTAAGTCTGATAGGAATCAGTAGAAAATAGGATTTCATAAGGAAATCACAATTGTTAGCAAGTTCAGACTAAATGTCAACAGACGCCACAATGATATCTGAACACACACAGAGCATTACTCCATATACAAACACAGAAGTACCTGTGTGTGGATTGTGAGATGTTTTTAGATTATAGAGGAGTGGGTTATGTGTGTGCGTGTTTGTGCATACTTCTCATCGGATATCCTCATGACTGGAGAATCCAGACACAAGGAGAAAAGTCCCGTCTCTATCATCCGCACTGACTCCTTGTTAAGTTTGTCTGAGTCACACACAGAGAGCATGGAAACAGACAGAGAGACAATAAAAACACTGAGCATTAAAAAAAATTCAAAATGAAATTTAGAGCCAAGTCTCCTGTTGCTGTCGCAGATATAGTGCAATACACATTTGACTGTTATGGACACATATCATACTTGCAAGTTTTGATTTGTTTGGTCCTATTCTGGCCTGAAACATGACCGTTATAATATTTACATACTGTTACATAATGGTTTTGCGTATTTTATCCCATTATCTGAAAATTTCCACTCACTTTCCAGCCCTGCTGATTATTTCATAACCAGATCTGATTTCCAGGTTTCAGCTACAGCATTTCATATATTTAAAACATGCTGGATCGACCATCACAGTGATCAATATGCTTTTTTTTCTTTTGCAGAGAATCTGGTAACGAGTGGTATTTGTGCCAATTGTTTTAATCATTTTTGCCTTTTTTAGATTTTATTAGTTTTATTCTTTGTTATTTACCATAAAACAATCTGGAACTGTGTTTTTGAAAGTGCTATTTAAATAAATATAATCAACATTTTTAAAAATATTGCCGTTAAGTAAAAACAGAGATGAGTTTTGGAAACTCTCCTCTGGTGATGTTAAAGAAGGGAGTTGCTGAACAGTCTGGCATTTACAAGCTGCACAGAAAACTCAGCAGATGAACAGCAGATGTGGAGAAAAATAACTTTTGTCATGTGATAAACAAGTTTCTGTGACTATCAAAAAAAAAAAATCAAATAAAGTCTCTGCTTCAACCGAAAACCAAGAGTGCACACTAAATGTATTTGTAATTAATGGTTAAAACATGCAAAACCACCAATACCCTACTACATTATAACACTATATATACATACAGTGGTATATTTAGATGTACAGTAAATACTACCCATCACCTGTCTGACAGGAGTGCATGTAGTGCCGTTAGCTACCTCTTAGCAGGCGGTTGTAGGCCTGTCCCCACGTGTGACGGTGCTCACTGGTCAGGATGCCCATCGGCTCCTTGTCCGTCTTCCAGGACTGAGACCTAATCCTCAGCAGCTGGCTGTGGATCTGACTCTCTGTCATCCGAGAGCCGTCACTGTTGTAAACCTCCAGCTGGAAGAACTGGAAGGAAAAACAAAAAAAAAACACAGAAGAAGTGAGTCATAGGGGCATTGGGTAGTGGTGCAGTAGGAGCAGGAAAAATATTTTAATGAACGGGAACTATCAACCGCTCTCACATAACAGAAATTATTATATAACAGTACGTACGAATTGTGAGAAGGGTATAACGGTAAGTTTATATAAAAGTGATGAAAGATCAGGAAACCAGCAGATGATTTAAGTGCAGAGAAGCTAGAAAGCTTCAGAAAAGCGTCCAAAAATTAACCTGCAACAACTGTGATGAGACCAGAAAACGGCACCGATACTCAGGCATTTCTCACATATTTGTATGTGAGATGAAGACAAGAGGACGTAAATAAGAATCAACCGGGCTTATCTTAAGTTCAGAGAACTGAGATCAGAGATGTTTTGATTCCTCTGTCGATTGAAATCTCTAATCTCACAGGACGACCTGCTGCCAAAACCGTGTGTGCATCTGTAATTAGTTTAGGTTTTGGTTTAAGACCTCAAACTGTAGGCGTGGCCTGACGCGACCTGAAATGACTTCATGACTTAAAATAGGTGAAAAATGAGAGACAGAACAAAAGACAAGAGTAAATCTGTCAGCGTGATCTGCTGGCACATCCCACCTGGTAGTTCCTGACCACTGTGATGTGTGTTGGTGAGCGTCGGGAGCGGCCATGGTGGGCGATGTAGTCGTGTTTGGGCCCAGGGATCCTGCAGGAGGAGAAGAGGAGCGGGTAGAGCTCCATGCACAGAGGCTTTCCCCTCATGTACTCGACTGGTAGCTGGCTACTGACGGGGACAGAGACAAGGACACCGAGAATTTGTATTTGAATCAAAGGCCAGCGAGGTTTAAAATGTTATCTCTCCCTGTTGTCTGTTTCATTCAAACACAGTTAAACAGTACCACCAACCTCAGACAAATAAAGACTGAAGAAGGATTCATCGTACTTAACCAACAGTCCAGAATCCAAGGATTTCTAAATTACTGTTATATTAGACCAGTGAGTTCTCACAGTACGACAAATCTTAATAAAAGGCTCCAGACTGCACTGAAAAGTTCACATCGCATGAAAGACACTGAATCTTTATTTTAACTTTTTAAACAAGCTTTAAAACAAAAGAGCAAAACCTGAAAGAAAAAGTCCTGCATTTAATGGCCGGTACAGCAAATATCACTTTAATATCAGTGAGTGAATAGCGGGTCCTGATTCTTACTCGAGTAAAGTGCCACCTGCACTAACACACATCAAAGTGTGGTTAATGTTTCTTTGTGCAGGTAAACACACAACTGTTAGCGCCACGTTAGCATCTCTGCGAGGCTGGATTGTTGTCACTTTGGCAGGTGTTTGGTCATTAAACAAACTACGGGACAAACTGAAACTCTGACAACGGAGGAAACTTAACTGTTAACTGGGATCAGTGTTTTTGCATGTAGAGTCTGACACCAGAGGAAAAGACATCTTATAACATAACAAATACTGTAAGTACTGCATATGTGGATTATTAAACTTGCCGCACACATATAATGAGGTTCAACATGGCAGTGAAGAAGGAGAAATCTTGTTTTGAGCAGCTAAACTCTACAGACCCAGACCTTGGATGTGTTAAAGTTAAACTGACTGATTAAAGCTGGCAGTCTACCTGACATTCACATTTAACAGCCACAGTTTGCTTACAGCTGTAGCTAAATATAAGAAGTCGTTTTCTGTTTTCAGACTTGTTTCACCCAGATCTATTGCAAAGAATGCGACTTTGCAGAGATACTGTTAGAGGCAGTGTGGGCTAATAAATGCAGACACAGATTAACCTTTTACAGTAGGGTAACAGGAGGCGATGCCAGCCAGGCTAAAGGCTGAAGCACTAAAATAGAAACTGGTCAGACAACAGATTAGAAAGACATCAGAACAAACAAACAGAAATGCTTTTGATTCATAATGTAGCTACGTACATTTACACGAGGACTCTACTTAAAGCTACTGTATGGCTGCTTTTTCAAATATTTCTTGGTAGAAATATGCTCCAAAACTTTTCTTAACGTGAGAGGTGCTGTCGACGCCTCCTGTACGTTTTAATATTTCTGTTTTTATGGACAGAAAAATTTAGATATTTGGATTCAGATTGAGATTTTTTAGCAGCCCAACACTCAAAGAAATTAAAATAACATAAATTTGGTGATTATCCTATAAAATACACCGTGTACAACAAATTTCTTTAATTACATTTTGCTGATATTTATTTGCACTTATACTTCAATTCAAGAAGTTTGCTCATAAAGAATACTTTCACATTGCAGGATTACTACTGTAATTGAAGTAAATGATCTGAATACCTTTATTTCACCAACATTTACTTTAAAACATTAAAAAGATGAACTGATTATTTAAATCGTAGGACAATAATGTGTCGCGTTTACTAAAAACTCTGTCAGTTAACAGTAATTTTTACTGGGCTCCAGCTCAGCCACACATGTAAACACTTACTTTTTGATTTTGGCCTTGAAGTCCAGGACTGCCGCAATTAGTTTAGACGCAAACCTGAGTGGAGACAAACACGTTGTGGTCAGATTTCTTGATAAAAAACACGCAGAGACCTTCATCACTCACAGACTGTGCAACAGAAACTATTAATCTACCAGGACACTGAAGACAAATACGTTAACTAATGCTGGCAGCTCAGTGTGTATATGTTTTATAGCAGGGAACCGGTTTTATTGTTCTATAAATATTAGTTAGCTCCTTAAATATACAGTATTTACACAGGCTTAATTAAAGACGGACACTGGCTGCTGTGCTGTGTCATTGTCTGTGTCGCGCAGAAGTGTTGACTCACACCAACTGGCTCCTCCAGTCGTTATAATCTCTCCTGGGCAGAGAGATCGCCGGGTTCGAGTGCACAGGCAGCGGTTGTCTGCTCTCCAAGTACGCCCACTGTACCCACTGGTCTGAGATCTGCAGCGGGGAGATCACACACGCAGGATGCAACGTTTAATCAAGTAGCAGAAGAGAGGTTTTAGCAGATAAGAAAAGAAGATTGTTTTCATTTGTTTGTACACTCGTTAGCAAAACAACTGTCTCAAAGACAGTTAAAAGATTTCAACTGAATCAGGTTTAAAGGACGTCTTAACATTGCTTTTTTTTATTTCTGAATCTTTTCTCAGGAGCTGCTGCATTTTCTTGAATAAAAGACATTTGATACATTTTCCGTTAGTGTCTAAACGAGTAATTAACTCAGAACATGGGCTGAATAAGCCACTGATAACATTAAGTATGAAAAAGATGTCCACACTCAGCCTGTGCTCAAGCTTTATTACAATTACAAATTTACCACTGTTGAGCATTTCTGGAATATACTTTCTCAATAACTGATCCGATTAATAAGTCTACTGACCTGTTTCTCTATTACTTTTCATTCCACGAATGTCATAACGCAGCACAAAATATTTATAACACGTTCCTAAGCCCAAAAGTGAATACTTGAAATGTTTTCTTTTGTTTGGCCTAAAGCACAAACTCTTCTATCATAAAAAAGCAGAGAAAACCTACAAATATTCATAGCATGAGAAGCTGAGATCAAATACTTTTTGGCATTTTTTCTTTAGATACATCAATATCACTAGACAAATCAATATATTGACACTGTTTCGGCTCTAAATTTATAGGACTGCCAAATCTTATCTGCATTTCCTGAATGTTTTCTAGGGTTTGGTTTGTTTTTCTGGTAGAGACATTTTGCAAAACGTTAAGCTTAGAAACTTAGTCACTAAAACACACAAATTTAAAGAGCTCCATCTGTTAAAACACACCCATATCCACCTCCAACATCTGTCACATTTCACACACTGATCCATCAGTAGACACTGACCCAGTTCCTGCCTAGTCTGGCTCTCCTCTCCAGACCCTCCTGCAGCTGTGCACCCAGTCCGCCCTGCCTGCCGAACTCCTGCACCATCCTGCGGGTGTGGCTGAGCTCCTCCGGAGGCAGCAGCGGCTCCAGGGCCCTCAGGTAGCCCTGCAGGGTCTGGGCCAAAGGGGGCACCGGTTGAGGGGGCACGGAGGAGAAGAAACACTGCTCCTGCTTCACGGAAACCTACAAGAAAAAAAAAAAAATCTTTACATATTTCTGCACAACTAACAGGAAGCACCTGTGTGAGCACGATCTACTCAGATGAAAACGTTTACAGTGCGACTATTGTGTTATTAATAACTTTAAAGGCAGCACACTGCACTTCCAGCAGAGTTTGACCAAATGCCAAGGAGGAGGGCACAACTAGGGCGTATCAAAATAGGAAGTGTGAACGACAGGACTGTGGAAACATGATCTTCTGCTTCTTATTCGTCCAACACGATTGTTGCTATATTAAATAAAACGTGCGTAAGGTCACAGGCCAGTGTGTCAACAGTGTACAAAACTAAAACTCACCCGAGACAGCCATGTCCTGCAGGTTCCTGGCTGAATCTTCCTCAAAATCATGTTTCCTCGATTCACAAATCCACTCCGTGTTGCATATGTGTCCCAAAAAAGCAACGTCGAGCTTATTTTTCTGTTCACTTTCGCACAGTCTCCACGGGGTCAGATCGTCAAAGTGAGGCTCAGCCCTCCTCCTACGCCTTCTTCTCCTGCTCCTTCTTCTTCTTCTCCACGGTGGATGTAGATGAGAGTCCTCATCGCTCGATAAATCCTAGTCTGGAAACATGTGTGTGTGTGAGGTAAAGACAAAGCCCTTCGGTGTTTCGTTACTGCAAACTGCGAGCATGCAAAGCTTCACGTACCGAACTGGACTGGAGCGACACACGAGCCCGCAACACGTGTTGACGTAAAAGCGTTTCCGTAAACAGCTACGTGACTGGGAGCCGCACGTGCGGTGCCGCGTCTGTCCGCGCGGCGTCGCTGTTGCGCCGACGCGACGGCGCAAGCGCTAAACCGGCTCATGCTGGTCATTAGATGCTTCCCAAGTGACCAAAAAAAAAAAATTAGTTGAAATCCTTTAAACAGTTTAATTTTTCTGTCCCTTTTTCTAAAATCTTCCACATGCTCTTATTTTCTTCCGCTGCACCTACAATTAAGCATCAGCAGCAATCAGTAATTATTGTGTTGGTTTCTTATTGCTCAATCAATTCCACTGGGTGCATTAAAATGAAAAACATAAAGAGCTTTAAAAACGCAAATAAAATGCAAAGAAGAATCGGTAATATAACTTGTGCATACAACTTGTGTACTATAACACACCAGGGCCCTAGATCGTAAATGATAAACAATGAAAACAACAATTAAACCTGGTTGTAAAGCTTACAATGAGGTTGTGATGTGTTTTGACAATGGTTTTGTTGCTACATTCAGCAGCAGATGTAAAAAAAACAAAAACACGACAGCTCAGAAAAAGTTTGCTTCTTGCTCGTGAAGTTTGACTAATGGTAAAACTCAAGAAGAGCAAGAATTCCTGCTTCATTCTGAGAATTAAACAACACAATAATGTAAAACTGGAGAAAATATCATGAGACAATTTCCCTTTCTGTTGTTAATGTTTACAGTTTACATAAAATGTGTTTTTATCTGTAAATAATAGCTGCTTGTAAACTTAAATACTAAAGTGTTCATGGATTTATTTGACTCATTTTAGAGGCTTGAAGACTTACAGAAATATAAGAGGAAACTCTGAATGAGAAAATGCAATTTTGTGTAGACAGAATTATGTTTTTCTACTTTCCAATCCTGTTAACCTTCTCATGACCCTCTGGATTTGTCTCAGGACCCACTGTAGGTGTACTTCTTCTCCCCTCTGGCTGGAAACCACTGGTCTGTAATGAAACCGTGACTTTTGTGCCAGTTCGGGATCTCAGGCCTTTGAAAGGAAGACCCTGGCTGTTATCTATTGTTACTGGGACACAATGGGGGAGTTTATTACTCTGTTTTATTCACTAAAAGATAACACAAGGCAGTATCTGGTAGAGTACGTTAACAAATACGCTATTTGCTTTTTACAAGTACGTTTTAGCTACTTCATCAAAACGTATTCAATACTTTAAAATAATCAAATGATTTTCCTGTCATGCATCTTAAGGTAAATTCTTATTAATTCACAAAATAACAAAGAGCCAAAGTTAGTTTATGTGTAATCCATAAAACAGCAACATAAAATGATAACAGAACATATATTACATGTTCAAAGAAGCATTATAACAAACTTAATGTAGTGCAATCATGGTTATTTTGTTTATAATCACCAAATATTGATTTCTGAACACTTTCTAAGTTAAAACATTAGTAATGAGTTGTGTAAAAATTAATATGAACTTGTTTATTTTTTTATTTTTTTGCATTATTTAAGGTCTGAAAACACTGGACCTTTTCTGGTATTTTGACCATTTTGTATTTTATGCAAATAAATGCTCTGAATGACAGTATTTGTTGTTATGTTGTCAGTAGTTTATAGAATAAAACAAAAATGTAAATCTTACTCAAAGATATACCTTTAAATAGCAAAATCAGAGAAACTGATCACTTTGCAGTGGTCTCTTAATTTTTTTCCTGAGCTGTACAACAGGCCATGTGATCATTACAGTTTTCCTCTCAAATTTCTATTTTATTTTTTTTAATGTTACTAGTCTACTGACATGTCACTTAGCAGAAAAGAATGGAAATAAGAAATAAGATTTGTAGTAGGAAAGCCATCTAATCCGCTTTTTTATGATTGTATACCTGTGTTATTCTTCACTGCCACGTTATGCAGAAAGAAATTAAAATAAAAAGAAATATAATCAAAGCAGTGTTTGTAATTTCATAACTTCCTATACTTATATACTTTAATACTCATGGAAGTCCTGCCTTAAGTCCTGTGATATGAAATAATAATAAAAAAAACACAGACAATCTTTTTTTCAGAATTATTTATTAGTTTTTTTCTCTTGAAGCCAGCTTCTTCATCTGTCATAGATAAAAAATAATTTCTAAAGAATTTGCACAATACATTATTTTACCAATTAAAATATTAATTTACAAACAAGAAAATTATCATTTTATAAACACAATACAGCCAAAAGTCAGATAGCAGCTGTAATATGCTGAAGTTAAACTGGTATTCGAATTGTTTAAACTCTTCCTCTTCTCAAGTTCTTCCACTCGCACAACTCTTTCTACTACCACATGACAAAATAACAAAATAATACCTTCATTAAAATCCAAAAACAATAAATGAACTGTCAGGTTGGTCATTGTGAACAGTAAGGCTTAATTAAACCCCACAAAAACACAGAGTACACATTGCACCAAAACCCGTTCCTCCAACATTCAACACGGAAACCACTGAGAGCAGGTTTTTCTGAAAGGCTTCAGTTAAAAAAAAAAAATTAAATATCTACATTAACTGATGTTCATTTCATCTGTATGAGCAAATCCAGCAGGCACATGAAACCAGATGATTTAAACATCACTCTTCTGTGCTGAAGCACATGCTGACTGAAATCTAGAACATAATTAACACAGGAGAAATGATCAAATATGTTAACTAAAAAATAAAATCTTAACACCTTCATTATATTGCATAGACAAGTGATCCTTCACCCAACAGTATATACACCTGAGGAGGTTTTAAAATATTTTACATACTGTAAGACCATTCTTATACATTCACGTGTCCCTCAGTTTCCCTGAAGATAAAACGAGCCGCTATTTTCCCAACTAAACACAATTATGTAATTTTTCTCAAACTGTAGGCTTCATCTATTTCACACCGCTCATTCATTCGGAGGCTGAATGCAACAAAACACAGAATGACATACAAACACTCGCTTTAACAATCAGTTCATCAGTAAAACACTGTTCAAACACATGCTGGTGAACTCATCACATGGGAAATTTTGGCGAAGGTGACTGGCTTCTATAGTGGGCAAGAATCGTCTGGAAGACACAGAAACGGAGATGGAAGGTAAATAATGTGAATCTAGGTTTTTATTCAGTTTTTTTTTATTTTTGGTGTTGATTTCTATACATTCACCAACAGTCACTTAAACCTACTGTATAGTAGTGGTAAATAATTCATTTGGACTCAACAAATCATCAGCTTTACCCTATTTACAAATCCTCAATCTGCCCTTAAAATTTTATAGGATTTTTAATCTTTATTGATTCACTATGTTGAACTTGCCCATTTTGCTAAACCTGCTTCAAAACATGTTGGTTTAAAGGAAACAGTGATAATATGACAAATTTTGTAATAAAATAAATTGCTTTAACTGGAAATGCCACAATCGGTGGTAAAAATACATGTTTTGAATAAACATGGTCTCCTGTTAGCCTCCAAGCTAATGCCCCTGCTAACTTAAGATTAGTTTTTGGGTTAATGATACACGGTACATTCTTGAGAATAGAAGAAATGCTAATAGGCAGTTAGCTTGTTAAATGACAGTTTGGGGATTTTTTTTTCACAAAGTTCATTAACCTTTTTCATTAACATTTACTTTAAAAATGTCAGGGTTAAGGTGAAATGAAAACAGAGGTTTGGAGAACTTTTGTGACTGACTAGTGTCTAGTGCTGTAACCTTTTTTGTTTTCTGGAAGTTAACTCGTGGTAACTGGACTTTTTTCTCTTTATGCCATGACTCAATTTCCAGATAACATCTCCTGGATAACTGAGAACATTCACAGACGAACTCTTCACTTCCATTTCCTGTCCTCTCTGAGGCGCTTAACCACGGGCCCTTATTTCTCGGTAATCTAGTGAAACTGAGCTGAGCAATGTAGTTTTTATGTTGCCTTTTTATTATACGTTATGTTTTTTGAGAAGGGGGTGAGACTGACTCACTCTTAGACCCCGTGATGACATCCCTACATTCCTTGTGCTTTTGAGCAAAGTTGATGCGGCCTCCTCTTCACCTTCTTCTTCCTGTGCTTCCTCCACCTGCAGCTTCTCAGTCTTCTCCAGGTCAGGAGGGTGGGTGGCACCCGCCAGCATGGAGATTTCTGATGGGTACTCACACACCTGCTCCAGCTGATCCTCGTCAAAACACACCTTTACCTGGAAACATGAGGAGAGGGAGGTATAATTTTATTTTTAATTGGCTTCAGTCTAATATTTTTTTCATTTGTTTACGTTACAGTTGGTTTTGTATTTATTATGTCCTGTCTGAAACACGCTGTAACTTTAGATAGCATAAGTCATATTGTCACTTGTATATCATTACTGCAAAAATACTGTAAAATATCACGATAGTTTTAAGTCTATACCATCACCTCCACTCTGGAGTATTTGTACGCAGCCAGTGTAGTGTTAAGTGACAGCATGAGGCTTAATGCAGCACAAATACTCCCTGTAGAAGTACTTGAACACTTCACGTATTGATTCTTTAGGAAAAAGCTGTCATGCAGACAAGAGATGCATAAGCAGCAGCAGAGGCAGAAAGCTGGTTTACAACTACTCTTAAAGGAGAACGAGGTCCCGTCTCCACCTGAACTGACTGATGTTTATGTGGCTTCAGAAAGTCAGTGTGGTGTAAAGAGACCTAAATCCACAATCATAAACAGGAAACAGCAGCACGATCCACAGTGTGTCTTATAATAACAGCAGCTCAGCTCTGAGGCCTGGAGTAATAAACACACCTAGAGATCTAGATGGAGCCTGAAATGTAGGGACACTGCACACACCATGCAAGTTACTGCAGCTTCACCCTGTTACTGTGGCTGCCTGCAGAGGAGCGCAGATAATAGCTCTGCATTAGAGAGGCTGGACGAATCATGCTAAGGCATAGAAGGCTAATCCTCCCTCCCTGAACCCGATTAACCTGGGCTAACACAGCATGACAGCAGAGGCACCTAGTGAGAGACAGAAACTGAAACAGTATGAGAACAAAATACAGAAAAAGGGGAAGTTTTCACTAGTATGAATTTAATGGTTATACACTGGAAGTTAAAGTTTCTGTTTGTTTCCATAGCAGTTTTTAGGGTTACAAACCTCTTGTGTATCAGACAACCAAAACTTATGCTGCTATAGATGTTATACATCATCTACCAGTCCTGTCATGAATGTAACTGTTAGACAAGAATACAGTAAATGCAGACACAACTCTTAAAATAATAAAAAAAATAATTAATTAGTAGAGAGATTCTAACAAAAAATGTCAGACCATTCCTATATTTTATATAAAAGAGTGGTAGGAGTTGATACTAGAATGTCCAAGCTAAAAAGGAGAAAGACGTGTCACAGAGGGGTCACCCCCCCCCTCTGTGACACGATGGCATGGATCGGATAAGGGGAGGGAAAAAGACATGACGTCAAACAGTCTGAAGGGCATCAACGTGAGAGCAACAGGTGGTCAGAAAATCACACCGCTCATTTACTGCTGCTTTACTGTCACAGCTAAAAAGATGTCGTGTTCGTCATCAGTTCATATTCAGTGGGCCATTACAAAGAGGCCTACTGCAAGAGGAGTGTGGCTATAGATGAAGAAAGAAAGAGAGGAATCCTCATCAGACCTGAAGAAACTAATTTACAAAGAAGAAGAGAAGAGAGTCAAATTCTTCTCTTGTAGTTTCTCCCTCATGCTTGTGTCAACTACTGTTGTTGAGTCTGTTGAAACAGATGGCCTGTAACGAAACAGTGTCTGAGTCACATTTAGCAATTTAAAAGCTGATGCTGCATCACTTCCTCGTGTGGATCTCTTGTCTTTTATTTGGAGGAAGTGCAGACGTTTGAAAGAGGAAGTGAGCAAAAACACACAGTGTGACTGGGTGTTTCTGTTAGACAAATAACAAGTGACTCGCAACATCTATTTAGTGTTTAATCGTCCCTGTATGACTGTCAAACTGTCATTTTTCTCTGCCCTCCCTCCCTCTTGTTTTTTGTTAGAGCATCCGTTTATTCTCTGTCTTCTGCCTGTCTTCTCTTATTCTCTGTCTTTTGTCTTTTTCTGTTTCACCCACGTCAAACTGAGGAGTTGGCGGCCTGCAGTCAGTAGCACTCAGCCATACAGTGTTAGGTCAGCGTGGTCAAAAACTGTTTGCCAAGACTCCAGTCTAGCAAACCAAACCTCCGCTAGGAAACAGCCAAGAAGACACAAAGAGAGATTTGTCTGAGAGGCAGAGAGGGCTGACTCAACAGAAATGGCTGAAATGGTGCGAGGGAACAAGGAAGCAGTCTGCATCGCACCCAGTTGCAGACTGATAGTAAATTACAAGCAGTTGAGCAATAATGTTCAAATAGAAATAAACAAGTAGGATTCTTCACGTGCAGCAGAACACACAAATATGGTGCGGTTTAGCACAGGATGGTGTTATAAGGGACTAAGCTTATTTCTGCCCTGCTGAGCAACGCTGTCACTCAGTCTTTCCTCTGTGACATACGAGCTCATCTCCCAGTCTTTCTCAAACAAGGACTGGATTCAGGAGAAATGAGGAAATATTCCACTGAGATTAATTTGTAGTTTCAGTCGACATTTCGACTGAATTACTGTAAATAACAATGTGGTTTTGTAAGCATTCACACAGACGGGCTTGTGATGTTATGTAGGCAGGCAAAATGCAAGAAAAGAGAGAGAGGGAGGACGGTGCTGGCTGCCTTTCACTGTGGCTTCCTGCACAACATACAGCCGTCACATGCTGTTAACTGTTAAACTAAGGAGTAGTAAGAACACATGTGAAACACTCTTTTGTGTATTGTTAGACTAGCAAACAAGAAACGCAATTACTGTGATACAAACCAACAAGACATTTGCTTTGTCTTCTTGTGGTTTTGTGTGTTTCTTAATAAAATGAATAACTTGCCATAAGATCATATGTGTTAAAATATATTAGGCCGTTATTGAAGGGTAAAAGTCAAACGTCTGCAAAGACTTTGTCTGCAGAAGCAAATGGCAAAGCAGCTCACTTCAGGATTTTATGGCTAAGAATCAAGATGTCGTGCTTGATAAGGCTTTAACCAGCTTAGTTCGGTCACTGTGATCGCACTTCTCAATCAAAAGGGATGTTCTCCAGGTGAAAGGGGATTCTGCTTGACAATGAGGGACCATGAAGCAGGTGACACAAGGTGACGCCCTCTGGCCCATCTCAGAAGAATGTTAGAAAACAGAAGAGCTGCTGTCTGTTTGAAATCTGAAGTAGTTTCAGAGGAAATCTTTCGAAATTACAAATCTTCCAATTTGACTTTTTTGCACCATGACATGTTGAAATCACAGCAAGAGAAATAGAATTTCTTCTTTGCTTCTAATGCCAGTGTTTGCATGGCTAAATGGCCATGAAACCTTTACCTTATATTTACCTGAGTGAAAGGCAAAAAAATAAACTTTGTGCTCACCTTTTTTGGGGTCAGTCTGTTCTTGACCAGACAAGACTTCTCCAGATTCTGATATCCACCGATCACCTCAATCTCCTCCACTGTAGGGTACCTCTTCTTCGCAGGCTCAGTCACAGTGGGAGCCGTCTGGACCTGCTGCAATGGGGTCTTTGCAGGGGTCGGCCCTGCTGCTGTAGTTCCCTTCGTGGACCCAGTTATTGCTCCTCCTGTGGTGGCAGGCTTTTTTGGGGTAATTGTGATGGTGGCACCTCTCTTTACTTGGCCCCCAGAGGCACTCCTGATAGAGAAGGGGATGGGAGATGGAGTTGGAGAGGGAGAGACACTGGGAGATGGAGCAGGAGATGAGGAACTCGGAGAGGAGGCTGGGGTTGGGGCACAATCTGTGGGCTTCAGAGAACTCTCTAGGGGTTGGCCTCTTAGAAACGAAGCCGCGATGGTGATAGTTTGTTTGATCTGAGACGTTGGAGAGCAAACACGGTGAGGAGACGTTTTGGGATTTGATTCTGATGTTTCTTGATCCTTCTCATTCACATCGTCCTTCACCTGCTGCCTTAACACTCCTCTGGGGCTTTGCTGCCCTTTTGTTTCTCTGTCCTTAAGAGAAGTGTTTGACGATGTACAAGACTTGAGTGCTTCCTGCTCTTTCAGCTGAAACTGCCCTATTTGTCGTTGTATTGTCTGAACCCCACAAATGTCGTCTCCTGCGAATGCTTTGCTGTCTCCCTGCTGTGCGTTTGATATGAGGGGTGTCACTTTAGCAAGGTGCACTGGTGAGACATTCCTCTCCCTTAGACACAAACCTGATCTTGAGCCGGCGGTTTCCAAGTTGTAGATCCGGCTCATGGCTGCGAGCGAGTTGGGATGAGGCGGAGAAGGAGAGACAGACTGTACAGGATCGACAGGTAATGTAAACTCCTCCACCTCCCCTTCTGAGAGCTCCTTGTCTTCCTCCTCCCTTTCTTCTTGTCTGCTCTCGTGTTGGCCCCGGTGGCGCCTCAGCTGCTCTTCCACATGTTCCAGTGGGTCGTTTTCATCCTCAGAAACCTGAGAACTACCAGAGGTAACTTCGGCAGCAGCAGTCCCGTACCCGCTTGTTGCTTCCTCTCCTCTGACAGCTTGTGACTGTGGGACAGAAACAGGAAGCTGAGGGCAGGTTTTCAACACGCCGACTTCCTGCGTGACGTCAAACGCAGCCATGGATGTCTGTACTGCTGCATCTTCCTGTCCCCTCTCTGCTTCAACCAGTTTCTTCCGCATGTGAGCTGCAGCTTCCCACTCTTTCTCGTTTTCAGTTCCCCTCTCGTCATACCTGTCCCCAACTGTCTGAGTATCACTGATCTCTGCAGCCTCGCTCCCGTCTCCATCATGTGTCTGCCTTTGTCTCAGTCTCTCCAGCTCTCTCTGTCTAATTTTCTCTCTCAAGGACTCAATGCGGCTCAGGGGTTTTCCAATCCTCCAGCTATCCCTCCTCTCAACCCCTTGTCCTACTTCCCAGTTTTGCCCCTCAATGCTTTGACACGTGTTCTTTTTTCTCTCCACCATTTCCTCTGCAACATAAAACACAGTCCTGGGGATTTGAATTTCAAGGGGACCTTGCTGAATCCCCATAGATTTGATCCTTTTTGGAGATCTGGTTGTTACGTCATGACTGAGACTGTCTGCGGTGACATCGCTGTAACGTCCTTCTGGTTTGCATTCTTGGGTCATTTCCTGAGCAGCTTTGTAGGCCCTCTCTCCCTTTTCATTGCTGTAAACGGTTGTCTCTCCTATTTTCTCAATTTTACTTATAAGATCCTCTGTGTGTTGGGACAAAACAGACGGGTAGGGTCCTTGTGGTCCTGTACTGCTCCACTCTGGTCCTCTGAGAGGGTCTTTTTCCCCCTCTGTAACTGTGTAGAGCAGACTGGAGCACTCTGTGAAGGCTGACTCATGTTTGTACTGACTATCAACAGCGTGACAAGGACTAACTGTGTCTACTGATGCAGACATGACATAATTCTGCATAGTTTCACCCGGGGCTGAACTTTCCATACCCTCTTGCTGAAGAAAATCAGGCACCTTGTTGTAACATTGTGCCTCAATGGGTCCTCCACTTTCTGAGTCTTTCTCTATGCTCAGCTCCCTTTCCAAACTTTTCTCACCTGTCAGCCTCTTCATCTCTCTATCAGCTCTTACTTTCCCATCCTGCCTGATTGGTACTCTTCTAGCAAACGATATGCCCTCTGTGTTTTTTACAGATGCAACAGTGAACCCTTGGTCTCCTTCTGCATCACCCAGTTTCTCTGCAGCCCTCTTGTCAACAGGCTCAACTTTCTTAACTTCGCCCCTGTGTTGGACTGAGATGCGCATATCTGCCTCATTTCTCTTGTGCACAGGTTCCCCCTTTTCATCCTCATTTTTTACATGTCCATCTCTGTGCTTTCCAAACTTATCTTTATCTAAAAGCCATGTGCACCTAAGTTTATTCTTTTCTGTAGTTTCCTTGTCTAAACCTGACAAGCCCTCCCACAGTGCCGCACTCTTGTCTGAGTGTATCCTCTGGCGCATTTTCTTTTCATAATATCCTTCATCTTCTAAACCATTCTCCTCAGCAGAGATGACTCTATCAGAGAAACTGAATGACCGTTTTGGCACGCCTTTCAACAACAAATTCCTCCCGTCTGCCTTCTTCTCTTCAGACAGTTGGTCATCTTCGTCTCCTGAGTATTTTCTCCTTCCAGGCCGGAGGAAGTTATCAGAGCTTTTGGATCGAGATGGAGGCTTGGGATGCTCTCCAAATTTACTCAACAGCTGACTGACCCTCCCTCCTCTCTCAACAAACACATTATCATCTAAGCTCTCCTTTTTGTCTTCTTTAATAACTGTCGCCTGCCCCCATGGCCTCTCTTTCTCCTTAACGTTCTCTTTCTCTTTTTCTCTCAGCCAGGGCATGTCTGTTCTGAGCTCCCTGTTCATACTCTCCCTCCTTACATCTATGCTGCACTTCATCTCTCCATTTTCTCTCCCTATGCCTGTTGTATTCTTCTCTTCTGGGCTTGCAGGGGGCTTTATGATCAGAACCTCAGAGGCTCGGATCTCAGTGACACTACCTCCTCCAGCCAGGATCTCCCTCAGATCCATTTTCATCCCTTTCTTCCCCTGGTGGTCCTCCTCAGGTCTCTCTCTCTCAGCTTCCCTCCATTTCCCCCTTCTTTCATCTTTGCCTGTCCTGTCCTGTTCAATGATGATGATGTTGTCAGCCCGGATGGTCCGCAGGCATGGCACAAGGGGAGAAAAAGAACCTGGTGGTGGATCTGGTTCTTTTTCCTCCTCTTCCTTTCTTACTTTCAGGAATTCTCTCTCCTTCGTTGCATCTTTTGACTCTTTCCATTGACTTTTATCTTTTTCCCATCCCTCCCTGCAATTCTCTCTTTCTCTTCCTTGACTCCTATCTCTGCTTCTGTCTTTTTCTCGTCCCTCGCCTAAATCTCTAAACCTTTCTATCTTCTGCCCTATATCTCTTCCTCGTCCTGAGTCTCCATCTTGACCCCTGGGGCTAGATTTCTCTTTCTCCTTCTCATTAACTTCAGGCTCATTCCCTGCATCTGCATCCTTGCCCTTTCTCCATGCACTCTGCGTGCGAATAAATGGGTTTTCATGGAGTGGAACTATAGTTTCTACAGACACTTGACTCAGTGGTTTCAGGTCTGCATCAAGCCATTGCCCTGGATCTGGACTGAGTGACAGTTCGCTTCCCAAATTAATTGTTACAGAGCTGTCTGTGTCACTCAGACCATCTGAAGGAGACCTGACATCCACCTGCAGCAGACAGACATCTCTCTCCTTCTCCCTATCACCAAATGTCTCCTGCTTCGCCTTCCGGCGCTGGATGATCCCTCGCTTCCAAGCAGGCATGCTGGCAAGCTTCTCCTCCTCCTCTTTTTCCTTCCTCCCTCGCTCCTTCTCCTCTCGCCTCTTTTTCTCCAGCAGGAGTTGCTTCCATTCCGGCAGAGAAGAGACAGACATAACAGTAAAGGTGCAAGATGTGGACAAAGCTGTTGTCCTCTGTCCTCTTTAGAGCCTCTGGAAATTGTCTGAAAAAGGAACAAAAGATAAAATAAAATCAGTTTTCTCTCACAACCATGTTTAACCAAGAAAATACTATCCAAAATAAACTTTTGGCATGTAATGCAATTACAACTCTGTTTCAGGTTAACAAGTACAGTAAATGCATGTTTAATGCCCTGAATAAAGGTGCAAACGAATGCAGAATCACATTATATAGCATTTGTTGATACTAACTTAGTCTAGATCAACTAATCTTTAGTCTTTTACACAAAATAATAGACTGTTATTTACTTGCAGCTCATTATACACAATTAGAATAAATCTCTTTCAGTTTTAATTTCGTAATAATAAGGAAAATGCTCAGTGAAGCTCACCAAACCCCTGTTTTTTCAAGATATAACTATATCCGCTTTGACGTTACGGTTGTCATCTCCACTTGTGCGTCCTGGCTGTGCGTAATTCCCCACTGCACGACGAAAAAAAGCCTCCTTCGCCAGTAACCTCAAATTCAATCTATGCTGTCAAAAGTGAGGTTTAAAAACGCTGTACGAGCCAATTAAATCACCCTTCGACCAGACTGTGCACCAGAGCATGAAAACACCTCCGTCGTCGTCTGTATAGTAGTAAATATTTCCAGCGTCAGAGCGGCAGCACTGTAATCCGATAATTACTTTAAACTCCATCAGGAGAGTTTAGTGGCACACACCATATTGTCGGACCTAAGAAAAGGCGTTTACAGAACACAGCCGTCTGCCCGGTAGCCAACCCGCCACCCCCTCCTTCGCTCCCTCGGTCTCATCCCGCCGTCCGTCCCCGCGGCTAATTGGAAAAGAAGTGGAGGCGGAGGGAGGTGCGGCTGTGGTGTCAACAGGGCAGATCAACGAGCTGCAGGAGATTACCTAAAGGTGAGCAAGACCAACCTCCCTCATACGGCGCCTATGAAGTGAATAAAAGATAAAGTAATTAATTTAAAAATGTCGAAATCCACCTATTTGGTCTCCAAATGTGATTTAGTCGTGAGCCTTACCATTGAAAGTAGAAATCTTATGGAAACATAACCCTATATGTATTCTCCTGTGAAATTACTATTGTTATTTTGGATACAAAAGAAGTGGCTGCTAGAAAGTTAATGGCAGCTGTTTAAAAACAACTGCAACAAAAGAGAAGAAGAAATAATCGCGTCTTTCACACACATCACACCCTAAGTATTTCAGTTTATTATTAATATTATTTAACATAGTCTTGAAAAAACGGAGCAATAGCATTGTTTTGACGGCGATGCAGCAACGAAGACATGAAGAAACAACATACATGTAAAATCAATTATTACAGTTCTCTGAGGTTTGACAATTAGGTAAATACTGGTCACTTGTATTATGAAGGCCGATGAACTGGGAAAAGCAGGACACATGTAATTTCTTTTTTCGAGTGGTTTACATGTACAGTAGTCTGAGATACCTGCAGAAGCCCCAAAAACACCACCAAGAGAGAAAATACATTCAGAATCTCACAAACTCTGAGATACTTGTTTCTCATCACAGCTGCTCAATGTGAAAAAATAAAGCTGCACTTTATTTACAGTTTTTTCCAGTGTGAAATCTCAGAAATACATTCTCACATTATCAATATACAGAGAAATACAGTAGAAATAGTAGTGGTTGGTACATATGTAACAGCCTATAAAAACAAAAACACTTTAAATTTAGTACAAAAATGCTTGTGCTCATTGCAAAAACCTGCTACACTGATAAACTGGCATCAGCGTTGATAATGTTAACATCAAATGTAGTCTATAAGTGTTGGATCATAATTTAACGAACTACTGGTGCTAATTCTATGTTTGTTATCAAACTAATTTGAGGATTTTGACAATATCCTCATCACTCACAGACCACTGATAATTTTATTTACAGCCTCTTTGCTTGCTGTCATTACATCATGATGTATCTGCTATGTCTGTCCTACTGGACACTGAATATTTTGCAGAACAGAAACTAGTCACTAGTTTGTCAGAGAGCACTGACTGTGTTTCAATCACAATAAAAACAAAAATACATTAAGTCAATCTTGAAGGATGTGTTTAAACTCTCCCAGTAAAAAGAAAATTAAAAATACATTGTGTGTCTGCAATGTGCAGAAATTAACAGAGCAGCTTGTTGTTATTTGGCACAGCAGATGTCAGACTAATAGTGGATCACAGAGACTCTCTGTGTCAGTTTTGAAACAATATTTCCGGTTAATGTTAAGACAGCGGTCAGGTTCCCACCGCAGCAGTAAGAGGACTTTCACTTCACTTGTTCTTGTGGCTGCTATCTGTGTTGGCGGTGTCAACGCCGCCACGGTGCGGCTCTGCGAAGAGCTGCAACTTGCTGTCAAGCTGGACGCAGAGGTAGGCTAAATCCTGTTTGTCAAGGGAGTGTGCCAGGGCCAGGTAGGTGGACAGAGTCCCCGCCAGCAGGAGCCTGTCCAGGGACAAGGTCGGCAGGAGCCACAGCACGACACCCAGCTCCAGGCACACCGGGTGGCGGAGATGAGACAGGAGGCGCTGGGCACGGGGTGACTTGTGAGACAGGGGGTCACCCAACCCCAGACACTCGTAATACACCTGAGACAGAAGTGAGACAAATTAGGTTCAGCAGCACCACTTTCCCTTGAATGTTGTTTTTTGCCATTAAGTTCAAGGTTCTGCATTTAAAATCATAGTTTAACAAAAGTATGTAAGTATAAACAAGAAATGTACTAGTATAAAAAGAATTAAAGCATTCAACAAAGAAAAATGGAACCAGAAAAGACATTATACAACTTTTTACCCATATGCATTAGTATCTATGTAAACAGAAACATGGATGTATAAAGTCACTGGGGTAGGGCTGAAACGATTCCTCGAATTATTCGAATTATTCGATTTTAAAAAATGATCAAGGCATTTTTTCTAGAATAGAGGCTTCTGAATCAAAAGCATCCGGGAGCCTCTGCAAGTTAATGTAAAAGTTGATGCTGATTTAAGATTGCTAACTAATTTAAACACCAGCACTAGTTAGAAGGCACGGTATTTGTAATTATTGGTAGCCTATGTTATGTGATAGTAATGACTAGGCATTTTTAGGCAATGACTAGGCTCATGTCATCCACTCCTCATCTCTCTTTCCCTCCCGCGTGCACGGACACAGAGACAGACACACTCAAACGCCCACACACACGCCCCCCGTTACATGATGCACTACTCAATATTGTTTAAAATGCAAAAGGACATTTTATCTGATTACACGATTAATCAATGAAAAAAATCTACAGAATACTCGATTCCAAAAATATTCGATAGTTGCAGCCCTACACTGGAGTTTCCCTTTGACAAACTATAGCTCAGACTTTTTGTCGTTGCCTTATTGAAACTA
>JAUBNQ010000003.1:6313501-6325807 GCA_032353495.1 Ctenopoma kingsleyae
AAAAAAATATGCTTAAAATACAAGTACTCAATATGTAGGATTACTCGTTTTCAGAAACACATTGAATTATACATAATGATACGTTCATTACCTTAATTACATCTCATTGTTTGTCAGACAGTCACACCTGCAGTTCTGTGTCTCGCTAAAGGGCACTTTAACGTGTGGCCATCTGGAACCAGGAATCAAACCACTGACCCTGTGGTATCAAAAACACTGAAATTGCAAATGACAAATGTTTTCCCTGGGGACACCAGGAAAAAAAATCTGGTCATGATTTTAAAAGACGTCATGTTGGTGCATAACAATTATTTTAATTAATGTTAATGAGTCATGAGTTCATAAATACACTCATATCTTACATTTCCGGAGAGAAAAAAACAGCAGGAGAACAAAAAATACGTCAGTCTGCATCTGTCCTCATTAGATCGAGCTCCCCTCCAAAGCACTTCACATGGTAATTTCTGTTAAATGATACGATTCGTACAGACTCTGAAGACCCCTGAAAATCAACAAACAGAGGGAAAATGTTACAAAAGCTAATTTGTGATTTAATTTTATTTGCCTTTTAATCAAACTAATTATTTAAAATTAGCTGCAGCTCACCTCAGCTGGCTGTATTGGCGTTTTGCAGGCGGCACACTGCGGAGCCTGGACCCTGAAACCGTGAAGACAAGTTTACAAAGAGCCAGGAAAATTAAGTGTGACTTATGTTGTGTAGCCTGTCTGGTAGGTTCTGCTTCAATCTTTCCTCTGGACTGTAAATGGCTTGGCTGATTGTGTCAATGGTTAATGACTGAGAAACTCACTTGTGGTAATCGCTGACACAGTAAATCCTGCTGTGTGAATCTACGGTGAAGGGCAGACCCTCCAGGCTCCGTCTGCAGAAGACGCAGCGAAAGCAGGATGGGTGGTAGGACTTCCCACGAGCCTGCAAGACCTGATGGAGCAAAGTGAGCTTTCTTTAAAACAACATGAGATCACACAGCACATATGCAGTTATATTTACAGTGAGTTACTGCATATTTACCATATCCATGATTAGAAACCCACAGTTGTTACACA
Source organism: Ctenopoma kingsleyae (assembly GCA_032353495.1). Taxonomy (NCBI): domain Eukaryota; kingdom Metazoa; phylum Chordata; class Actinopteri; order Anabantiformes; family Anabantidae; genus Ctenopoma; species Ctenopoma kingsleyae. The sequence goes on from JAUBNQ010000003.1 coordinate 6,314,567, forward strand.
CTTCTGGGGATGGATGAACTCCCGAGTACTACAGTAAATGCCAAAACAGTTCACCCATTAAATCACATTGCTGTGAATGTTTATATATGTTTCTGTCACATTATAATTCACTTTAGACATATTATATTCTCACCAGAAAGTCATCTGCACAATAGATTCCTCCTGACACTGAATAAAATGGTTTTCCAACAAGCTTCTTGCCTAAATATGAAACAAAGGACAAGGACCGGGGTAAATGTGGGGGTTCAAAGACCAAAATTACTGTAAGTAACAGGTTGGTAGGGTATAGGTCAAGTGTGTTGTGCAAAACATGTTGTCTAAAGATGTTTTTCAGGACCAGTCACAGAGTGTGCAGGATGGAATGTACTCCCCGAAACCAACGGGACTTTGAAGGTTTGGAGCAAAGAAACACCTGCATCCAGCAACAGGGGAAGACACGAAGAGGACCAATCAGATTAGGGATGCACCTTGTCTAGGTAGCCTACGTATTTTAACTGGGTCCAGTCAGGTAGACAGGCGGTCTCTGAAGGACTGATCTGTACTTGATGTATTAGATCAGAGAAGGCACCAGAGACCCAGTGCGCTGTATTGCTTTGTTTCACTGCAAATAAAACTGATTTTGAATTGATAGTTCACGCTCCTATTTGCCTTATTAACGAACATGCAGGTTTCCTGAAGCAAGAAACCACATGTCTTAGGTAATGAAATTTTCTCCTGGCATTTTAGTTACTGCATTGACGAGAACTGGACAGACCTTTAGTCACTAACATTTGACCTTTGACCACCAAATTTAATCAGTTCATCCTTGAACCTCATGTTGAACCACCGTCAAGCACAGATACACATCAACATAATACAACAATGTAAAACTTTAAAATGCTAAGAATATTGATGTGTTGTTTTAAAATATTTATTATACTATAATATACTTTATATTTTAAAGTTTCATGTTACTCATACAGGATCTGAATCTACGATGCCGCAAGTGCAGACACAAACTAACGAACTTCACTTCTGACAGAGTCTTAGCTCCTGCAGAACTACAACCCGCTGCTCGTTCTTTTTTGCTTTGTTTCTGCAGTGCAGGGGTGGATCATTTATACCTAAAAATTGTTTTTATTTTTAGAGATAATGACACAATAAATAGTTTTAAAGTGTATTTGTGGATATTTCATTAACTCCATTTATATATAGGGGATTTTCACATACTTCACTGAGGAGGTCCCTCATTGCCACCCTGCCTAGACCTCTTGCACTCCTTTGCTCCCCCATGTAAAATTTTCTAGATCCACCACTGCTGCAGTGTACGTTTTTGCTTATATATTGTTCTGTGGCTGCAAAACTGCAGTTTTATCTTAACATGTCAGTGTTTACTACTGTGATCACTGCTTGATTCAAACTTCATGTACTCTCATCAGCGCCAAACCTGCTGAATGAAAACTCTGATCCTGGTTCAGGTTACAGGTTAAATCAAGAGAGGTTTCCCACAATAAGCTCTGCTTTTCTGAGCCATCTCTTTGAAAAACTGTGATGAACCAGATTAGCTGAATGTTTGAGCAAAAAAGTCTTAATAACTGTTTTAATGATTTGTTTAATTAAATTATTCTTTTAATAAAAAAACAACTCACTGCAAATACAGCAGGTGAAACAGGTGTTGTGGAATAAACGTCCCATCGCCCGACAGGCTCGTCCTGCACCGTACACGGCTTTGTCACATCTGGTGCAGCTTCCTGAAGAGAACACGATGCAACACTGTGAGACAAATACTGTGAAGCCAGATTTACACTAAAAACTATATTACAAAAGTAAATATTCAGTGTTTTCTTACCAAAGTAAAAATTGGCAGTACACCCTGGGTCCATCTCCTCCAGTATTTTCCCCAGTTGTCTTGTCTTGCTGCAGCCCACAGTGCCACTGTCTGGGGTCTAATTTTATGCGCAGACAGCTGTAAGGGGAGCTGCATTCGGTGCTTTTGGTCTCTCTGAGGGCAGGAAGTTTTCAGACCCCCTGACTCCTCCAAGGCTGAGTGGGTGGCAACAGTCGAGATCAACTATTTTACGCACAGCATTATGACACTGCTGGAGCTGAATCTGCACTTTGTCAAATGACAGTTGTCATCTTGTTAAACTCTGGGTTTCAGCAACGTCAACAATAGTTTCAAGCGCTTGTTTTTAGTTCAGTTACTCCAGCAGCATGATATTGTTGGATACATGTAAAAAACACAATGATCAAACAAAAGCTGATCAAATTTTCAAAAGCCAGTGCAGAGTTTCTACGGTTTCTCTAGGCACAGTTAATGGTCAGAAGCTCTAAACTGCTCCCATCTGACAATGGTGGAAAATAACTGCCACGTCGACTTTAGAGGGATTTAAAAAATGTTTTACTCCTTTTCCACATGCTAAAAATCAATCAATTCAAAAACTGAACATTATCACCTTTGTGAAGGAGAATTTATAACAAGACTGATGTATTAGACTGTGTTTGTAAGTTCATAAAAAGTACATTACAATATAACTCTCTTCTCATGTAGTTAGTATTAGTGCCCCCATGTGGACTGTTCCTTTAATTTTATGATCCCTGACTTAGAATCTGACCCACCCAAATATTAGTCAGATACAAATGCTGCAGCTGATGTAACTGAACAGTTCAGGGTGTTTTTGTTCACAATATTGTCTGTATTGTCAATATTGTTTTTATTTTTAAATGATCCTATAAAGTTTAATCAATCACACACCACAAACAAGTATTTATTTTGGATATGGATAGTGTATCCAAAATTGTCGTATAATACACAGACAGTGCTTTATCTTTAGAAACATTAGCTATGAAATAATCACTAATATAAAAGTCTGCAGGCTCATGGCCCCCTGCAGCATGTGTTCGGCTGTTCTGGATCTACAGTAACATGCTGGGGAGGGTGAAGTCTGACAGCTGCTGATTCTTCACTGAGGTTCCTTGTTAAGACAGGCTGGAGCTGTCTAAAGTCACCACACCAAAAGCTCTGCATGCTGTCAAACTGGTTCAACAAAAAACTATCAGTGTGTTTGATAGTACTGCTGTGTTGTTGTGTTTTGGGGATCAAAGTGTTCACACAGGGAGATAGATCAGGAAAAACAAGAACCTACTCCATCTGTGATGTTTAGTATTGTGATTTAAGTTTGGTGGTTTAAGGGGTCACAGCTAAGTCTCTTAAAGCCTGGTTGTTGTGTCATACTTGAGATTTCTGGATTTAAGTACAACTCAGTAGTAAAAATCAGTTAGATGGTGAGCACAAACAACAAATGTAACACAAATGTGTGTTTGTGAGTGGTCTTGCCTTCAGGTATGTTTCTGTGCAGGAATGTGTGCGTCACCAGGCGTGTGGAGGCAGGAGACACTCCACAACATGGGAGTGTCACTCACAGTGTAGACCTGCTGTCAGGCATCAACCAGTTAAACACACTTTCACCATCGTTTCATTGTGGAAAAGAAATTAAAATCACCAAACACGACTAGATTTTTGGAGCTTTTGCAGCTTATTACTCACTGAAACTGTTACCCACTGAAATATTTCTTAAAGATAGTGAAATTAGTTCAGGCTCAATTTAATATTGACTGTTATTTATATTTATACATTACATCAAGGAAACATTCTTAAGAGATAACCATCTATCAGAGTTCGTTTGTGGGATATGAGGAATTTCCACTCAGAGCTCTCTTTCCACACCCTTTCGCTGCCTCGTTTTGGGGATACACTGCACCGTGCCAACAATCCTTGGCATGTTCGGGGCTTTATAAATAGGGCGGCCATTGTGCCACACAGCGAGTCACATGAGGACTTGTTGTAAGCCCGTGCAGTATGTTTTAACTCTGCTGTGCTTCGGCTCAAGGGTACAACGGCAGCACTAGATCCTCCTCGTCAAGTTTAGACAGGTGACTGAACCTGTGGGCCACGCCCTCCGCTGCGCTGTTGCGCACGCACAGGTAAGACGGAGCAGGAAGTGGCTGTCAACGTCGTTGCTGTTGTTGTAACGTCAATGGACGTGCAGCTGTGTATTTGAGATAAAGCAACACATTTATATATAATTTTTTCTTTTTAAATTTTTAAGGAAAGATAAGGAAACCAATCTTTATTAGCGAGCATGCGGCTCTGTGCGACCTGCGCGCTGCTGGGACTTGTGTTTTTGACAATCATCGACACATCAGGTGAGACAATACAGGTTAATAATCTCTCTCAGCAAGAAGCATATGTTAAGTTATTGTTTGGCCGAACGTGGTTACTAATTTCTCTTCACTGGCTTTGTTTTCAGTTGATTACACTCAAAAGCGCAGTAAAACATCACACATAAACGTCAAATAAATTATTATTAATTATTAGTTGGTTTGTGATAATTCCACGTTGTCTGTTAATGTTAATGTGGTGTGTGTCAACAAATGAAACGATAATAGAGTACGTTATAGCATTAAATATGACTGATTGAGCTGAGAGCAGAAATAAAAGGCTGAGTCTGAGTGGAGAACTCTCAGCCCTGACTTTTAGACCTCCATTTTCAAAAGGTTTATGAGGCATTAATGGAGCTTCCTGGAGGCATGGATTCATCATATATTCATTAATGATTGACCAGCAATCTGCTGCTGAGCTATCACATTGTTTAAACTCGGGTGCTTTTCTTCAGCACCAACTTAATTCATTTTGAGGGTTTAAATTTTGAACAGAATGGTGAAATTATTCTCATTTATGTTTGCGGAAATGATCATATAAACATCTATTCTGCTAATAAATGAGAGTCTTGAACAACGCAGTGTTTACTGTCATAAGAAGCCCTCTAAGCCACATACAAATGACGCAATATTCTCCTGTGTTGTTTTCAAGTTCTTGCAAGTTCAGACTACAAATTCCTGGTTTCTTTTTACATGCGTGCAGCTTATAGGAAACTGCTTCTGTTGTGAATGTAAACTGCAGTGACATGATTCATGCAGATGCTTTGGGAGCGCAGTCAGTCTTTATAGAGGAAGATCTTAATTCGATTTCAATCCCCACCTGGGTATTCTAGGCGATCAGCTAATCGTAGCAGACTGGCACGGCTTCAGATTTGATGCTGACAAATGTGTGAAGTCAGGTTTTGTTTTGGGCCTCCAGGATCTCATCTCATTCACAGTAGGTGATTACTTAACAGAATGCAGTGGTTTCCTTTGAAGTCTGTTAATCCTATAAACTGATGAGTTACAGCAACGAGATCAAATAAATGCAACTGCAAATTTGTATGTGGATGTAGTTTATATAGGTTTTTATGTATGTATGGTTATGTTTGTGCATGTTTGAATACTGTATATGTATAGAGGTTCTGTATATGCTAAGGTGAACACGCCTTTTCTTTTCGTCTTGCGTATATTTGTTTTTTCTCTACAGTTTTCTCATTATCCAATTTGATATTCCTTTATGTACTTTTTAAATAAAAAATAGACACATGAAAATCTTGATATTGATCCTTTAGATTTGTTTTAACTGTGACCAAGATACATAAAACTCTTTTTGATTTTTATAGTTGAAAAATAATCTTCTCAGTGTGTTTCTTAATAACCAAAATGAACTAACTTTTCTGTTCTGCGATTTCTTGTTATGGTTTAGGTGACACACACAAAACAGAACCAGTGTGTACATATCTGCAGTATATTAAAATCTGTCTTCAAATATAAAAGATAAATGTGTAAGCCCCTTAAGCTGCACTGAAACTACATTTGATACCAAAAAAGGGGACAGAAACCAACATGTAAAGTAGACTACTATAGCTTTACAGCTACTGATGTATAAAATTACGGAGGAAACAATGAGAACAGTTTCATCTGACGTCATAATAAGACGAGGCTGCATGATATCACAGACTCAGCAGCTGATATTCTTTGAAAACTGGTTCCTCTTGTTATTTCTGAACATCTGGATAATTTTCTGACCAAACTGATGTTCACGTGTCTTATTTCTTACAGTTTTGCTTGTTAACATACAAATATGTGCTAATCATCACTAAATAAATTCAGCTAAGGCTGAATGTTTTTGTTTTTTTTTTTGATCTGCCAGTAGAGAAGTCTGGGGAGCACCACAAATATCAGGGCACATAATGTGGGAACCTCAAATATCTTTTCAAAATGTTGTTCCAATCCATCCAGTGGATATTAAGATATTCACAGATTAATTTAAAAGTTTGACGTGTTGGTGGCAAAAGAGGAAAAGTCAGAGGGTCACCACCATCATCTGTGAAACATCTGTTATTCCAGTTCATCCACTAGTTGTTAAGATATTTCAGTCAGTGTGGACCCAAGAGTCTGACGTTTCTGTTGAGCTGTGCCACTAAATTACTGTAATGCATCGACTATTAAAATAAATCAGATTAATTGATTGATTTATGTCAGTCAGATGTTTCAGCTTTAGTCCTACCATAGAGCCAGTGTGAGACATATTTTCATGAGGATAAGTGGTGCTTGTAACCATGTGTTTGTGAAGTTTCCAAAGAATCAAGTCCAAATATGGGAATCTGTCTAAGCATGCCCCCAAACAGGTGCAGATGTGCAGCAGAAACAGCTGCTTTGCGTCTGATTCTTCATTTTCTAGTATCTTTGTATGAGTCATTTGCAGCTAACCGCCTCCTATTCTGCTTCCACAGTATGCCTACAGACGGTGGTCCGACCGGACAAAGGGTCAACTGTGGCGGTGTCCACTCAGCTGCCTTTGGATCAATGTGCTGTGTGTACAGTCAGCGGGGTGAACGACACACAGATTTCCTGCCGCTCCTCTGTTTCTCTGGTACCTGACGAGGATGTTAAACTGCTGTTCAACTGCTCCCAGCAACTTGAGCAGTCTTACACTGTCACAATAACTCGGACCATCGGTGAGTTCTTAGATTCATGTTTTTTATTAAAGGAACATATACTAGAGCGCGCTGTGGTTTAGCCATATGTTTGGTGTTCTGTGTGAGTTACAGGAATGTTTTGTTTTTCTAATCTTCTGTGACTCTGGACAAGAAAGGTGTGAATGATGGACCCTGAATGCCTCGTTCCACATTTTCCGATTGTTTTGTCAAAATTACAACCTTGTCTTGGTGTATTCACTGGCTTTATTTTTAAAAATGTCTGCAACAAATCATGCATTTTTAATTTTACACCTTAAGAAGCACCTTCTTTTTCCACAGACATTAACTCAAGTCCATATATGTAAATGCCTTGCGCACAACCCGGCAACTGTACAACCAAAAATAGAAATGGTTATAGAAAGATCCAGGTTGATTTGGAAAGGCCACTCTTTATAACTGTTGTAATAAATAGGTCCATTTGTCTGACTGATACAGATCAGATTTACATAAACAAAAACATGATACTTTTTTTTTGTACTGATTTGTATATTAGTTTCCTGTTATAGAATAGTGAACTGTTGTCACAATGATAGATCTCAAAATGAATTTGAAACTACATATAGTTTGTCAATATTAACCTATATTCAGGTAACTTTGTTTAAATTTGAACATAAAGAAGAACAACATTTTTATGTTTGTATTAAACATTTTTTTTATACGTATATAAAAACATAATTTATGTATTATGTTGTTTGACTAGAGCTGCTGTTGTAGTTTACTAAATTAGTCAGTTAATAGGAAAAAAAGCCTTTTATTAGGAAGATCTCCAGTTTTCTTCTGTTTTATGTCAGTAAACTTTTTATCTTTGGGTTTTGGACTGTTAGTTGCGCAAAACAAGACGTTTGAAGATGCTACCTTAGACCAGTGATTCCAGCTTCTGATTGACTTGACTAAATCAAGACTAAAATAATAAATCTGTGCATCTTTTCTCGTCTTTAATTGTAAACCAGAATGCACTAAGGATGCCTGCAGTCCTGCAACGGTAGAAACTCAACCCTCCATCCTCACAGAGTTCACCCGAACCTTCACCTGGGAAATTAAAGCACCTGAGAAGACAACTGTCCTCCTGGACATCCTTGGGGAGGGACTGGTGGAGACATCACAACCGTGCCCTAATGGATTTCAGTATTCAGTGGCCATATCCAAAACAAAAAGCAAAGGCCGGACTGAGTACTGTAGAGGAGGTTCTGTAACTCATTTAGACCTGGTCAATCAAGCTGTGGTGTCTCTGCAAGTCAAACCAAGGGCTCAGGTGGACTCTATGCTGTTTAAGGCCTCTGCGGGACCATTAAGTAAGAAAAAACTGCACAATACAAACTTGTCTAGCACTATTGATTGTACTACACTATAGATCTCAGTTTGAGATTTCAGAACAGATGTTCTTCATTAAAATATAAGTGCAGCACAGCTTTCAGTAAGGAGGCAACAAAGATAGTTTACTGTAATTACAATGTGCTTTTTGTATCTACTAAGTGGTTATTTACACAAAACTAAATTAAAACGGGTTGCACCACAGAAACTAGTTTGTAATTAGAGATTTATTGTTACTAAATATTTACACCCATAACTGCAAAGTGTAGCTAACTGCTGACTCAAGCTGACTAAACATTAGTTTATTAATATTACAGGAAATAACATACCTAAACAGTGTTTAATAATGACCTAAACCAGTAGTTTATTATTACGGTCTTGACAAATGATTGCTAACGATATATGCTAACTTAGCTTAGCCCAAAGACAGGAAACAGCTGGCAAAGATAACCTATAAAACCCAGTAATTATATTATAAATCTGCCTACATATTTAGTGTAAATGGAAAACTGTGGCTTAACCTTGAGATATGTGCTGGACTTGGTGGATTTTATTTTACCTTTGCGCAGAGACAGGCTAGCTCTTTCCCCCTGTTTCCCGTTGCTATGCTAAGCTAAGCTACCAGCTGCCGGCAGTAGTTTCATATTTATTGTAAGTTACAGATATGAAAGTGGTGTTAATTTTCTCATAGAATTTTTTTGGAAGAAAATTAACAGTTTATCTCTAAGTTTTAATGTTGCAGCCTCATTCAGTAAATCACCTGTTGCTAGTATTAAGACCTGTAGACACAACCTTAGTGATTTATAGATACCTGGTGTAACCCAATCCTGTCTCACTTTTATTTCTGTCCCCTTTAGAGGGCCAAACGATGCTTATAACCATTGATTCCAGCACGACTGTAGTCATTAGCCGGGATCCTGCAGAACCAGATTGTGACGTGTGCTCGGTTGATGGCTCCACACCAAACTGCAGCCCCACATTAAAGACTTTGACCGGTGTTGAAAAACTGTCGCTGGAGTTCAGCTGCTCAAAACCTCAGGACGTGTACACCGTAAAGATCCAGAGGAAAATAGGTGAGACAGAAAAAATCTATTCATTTGCTAACAGAAATAATAATAATAATAATCTATCGTGAGATGATAATTATTTTTGTCTTGTCCTTTATAATCTGTGTATAAAATACTGTTTGAAATTCAAATATTTATAACTTTCACCCCTCAGATTGTACCATCACCTCCTGCAGCCCTTCTGCAGGAGAAACTGATCCCAACCTCTTCAAGGACTTCAAAAGATTCTTGAGATGGGACATTACTGTCCCCGAGAGAACAGTGGTAACTTTAGGCTTTTCTGGAGATGGACTGAAGGAGATTTCTGGAGCAGAAAATTGCCAAGATGGTTATCAGTATTCAGTGAGTACAACTAAAAGTGACAGAAGCGTCAAAACTAACAGCTACTGCAAGGGCGGAACAGTGTCTGAACTGGATCTGTATGGAGTGACAACTGTGACTGTTGACGTGCCCAAAGGAGGAGACCTGGACCAGACCGCATTCAGTGTCACAGCAGCACCCAGAGGCAAGAACCTGTTCCTTCACTTTGTTCAAATCCCAGTGAAATATTTATGTTACAGAAAATACATTTTTATGGTACAAAACATGGACTTTAAATTGTCCTAAAGACACATCCTAATAACTGATGCTGCATCCTTTAAAATGACACAGAGACGCCCATTAATACATATTTTGACGTCACTCTACAGACACAGCTGAGTGTTAGTTTTTACCTCTATTTGACACAGACTGTGCTCATCGATCCACATAACCGCCATAACTGCCTTAGAGTTAGCATAGAAAGTTAACTTTCATCTGCGCTGTGAGGCTTTGTATTAAGAAGAACTGGATTCCAGGGGTGCAAGGGAAATATTAATACACTTATATGGTATTGAAGTATTGTGATACTACTTTGTGATACTCGTATAGATTTTTAGTTAATAGTTTACATGCAAAGATTTGTGGCAGACGATTATTTCTTTTGTGTTTTATCTAAACCCCGTACTGCTAGATAGCAGTTTTGTGATCTATTTTTAGCTATTTGACTCTTCCTCTTCAACATAACAATGTAAACTTATACTTAAACTTGAACTCAAGATAGATGTTTTTAAAAGCACCATATATCATCTTGGTTAAAGTATTGCAGTATATATCAATGAATAATATTCATCGTATTGCCAGATTCTTGCACACAGCCCTGAACTCACTGGTGCCCCGTCAATTGCTTGGCTGGTAAATGAGCAAAACAAATTACATAGCTTCCGCACTGTGCAGCTTATTGAACTCATTACAGCCTCGTTCATATGCTGTCACTCGGCTCATAGTCTTTATCTTGTGAGGATATCAGAAGAATGTTTATGGTTACATACATTACAATTATGACATTTAGGCCATCATTAGCTTTACATCTATTTTATCATAAACAACAGATTTTACCTGCTCGATGGAAAGTCAGGCAGTTGCCAGAATCCACCATGGTTCCTTCTCTTAACAGTAACAGTAATAATCATCATATATCATCATATGGAGAAAAAAAAATGTAATGTTAAATATTTTGACTTGCTGTTAATATGAACTTGCATGTAAAACTGTCGTGTCATTAGTTTTATTTGACATTTTATTTGTGCTGAGAAATCTGGGGTCTTTGGTCTGATCAGTTTCTCATTGTACCAATTTCCCTTCAGGTAGCAGAACAATGTCTGTGACCCCTGACCCCAAAACCACGATTCTCATCAGCAGGGTGACCAGTGAGCCAGACTGCAGTGTATGTGTGAAGACGCCCAAACAGACGTGCAACCCAAACCGTCTAAAAATTACCGACCCTGGCAAAACCTCAGTAGAGTTTACCTGTCCTCAACCTCAAGATATTTTCAGTGTGGAGGTCAACAGACAAATCGGTATGAAGGGCTGAACACTGGAATCACAAACCAGTGTTTCGTAAACATATTATTTTTCAGGATTCTCACATGTGCTCTGCTGACTGTGAAAGTGTGACTGTC
>JAUBNQ010000003.1:6427261-6442061 GCA_032353495.1 Ctenopoma kingsleyae
AAACAATATATTGTAATACAAATATTAAGTCACACAAACTGTTGTCAATAGCTTTTACTATAAAAATAGATGTCTGCACACAGTAGATGCTCCAAAAAAAGTTTTTTTAATTTCATACAGTCATGACACATTATACACAGCATTATGTCTTCATTGGGTAATAATCCAATTAGTACCAAGTCGATTGAGTCCATCAGTAGTTGATGAGTGAATCCATCCGAAACATTTTGTGTGTGTATTGTACAGTACACATACTTCTGTACCGTGAAGTAATTTAAGTTTCACAGTACCAGTTTTGCCAACTGTAGTGCTGCCTTCAAAGTTAGTGCCAAAATACTTTAAGTGATCTTAGATTTATCAGTTTCCAGTTCCTTAAACATAACATGCATCTCACAGGCAACCAGGACGGTTTTCAGTGTCTCTGTTTTGTGATTGCAGAGTGACAGCAGAGGTCAAACACAACCCGACCAATACCATTGTATGCAAAGCCCAGGGTGAGTGGAACGGCACACTGGAGTTCACCTACAGCAGCGGGGAAACCAAAGTGATCGACACGACCAAACTTCCGGTCATCAGAAAGAAGCTGCGGCCTGTGGAAAAACAGGGGAGGACAGAATCAAGGTGAAAACATAAGTATCACTGAGTAAAGCAACTTTCTGAAGAGGTTAATTTAAACGATGCAGAAGCCGCTAATTTACCTTTTGTTTTCGTCGTAGGAGGTTATGGCAACATGTCACCAAGTCGCTGAAGGAAGGGAACATCGACGAGGCCACGGAGCACAAACACAGGCTGGAGGAACGACAGAGAGGGGAGGAGAAGCAGAGAGCAGCTGATAACAAACTCTGGACTCCCAAATACTTCATTAAAGAGGTACAGGACAGTGTGGGGTACATGGTGATTCACAAACCACTGTGAATCCCCTTTCTGGAAAGATTCCAGGGGTGCCGATAATTTCAGCCATGACAGTTTTTCTAAATTCATCACAGGCTTTGTCTGAAGTTGCACTTTGTCTACAGTATGTTGTAATCGACAATTTCATCGACATTCAGTTAGTATGAAAATACTAACTCGCTAACTGCAGAAACTGTTTGTTATTAATTATGCCACTGACACCACCACCACATTTCCTGGACCAACAGAATGTACTCCACCTACCAGGGACTACGCCTGAGGAAGCACATTTAGTTCCTGGTTACTGGGTCTCTGGAAAAAATTTCTGCAGTAGAAAAAGCTCAACAAACGCTTCACTTTCTACAAATAGTGTTGCCTACGTTAGAACGTGGAAGCAGAAAACTGAGATGATAAAATTAATTCCAGACTTTTGGCACTTTTCAGGAATTTGAGTGAATTTCCTGTTTCGTGTTTAACGGTCTCATTTCTTCGCCTCACGTGCAGGGAGATGGTTGGATCTACAACGACCCGCTGTGGAAGTCAACCTGACAGCAGACCAACGCTTTGATGGACAACAACTGAGATGCTGCCTCCACACACACTGAGGACCAAGATCAGGAGGTTAAACAATCCTCCACAGTCCTGAGACATAGACTCGCCCCGTGACAAACAGGAAACAAGCAAGGTGCCAAAGGGATTTCCACTATGACCAAGAAAGGGTTTGGGACTCTTGGGACAAACGTACATTTTTATATACAGTTAATAGTATTACTACTCAGAGTAGAGTATTTCTATTTTTCACCTTGCCAAATTTTTTTTTTTTTTTTGCACACGCAGAGTTAAAGCATTTGTCACTGATGTTTTTTTTATTATCGATATGTAATGTCAGCTTTTAGTTCGTCATGCAGCGTTAGAATGAATCGAGCTCTATGTAACACATTATACTGTAGCTGTAAATAAGTTGTTTATAAAGCACTTTTACCATAGAAATAAATTTACTGTTTTATATCTATGGCTTTTATTCCAATCAAGGTGGTCTTAAAGAGCTTTTTGGGAAACAAAGGCACCTAGCAACATATAGAAATATACATCCAGAGTTAAAATGAGCAGCTGTACTACATTGAATTATGGATAAGCATATATTAATTATATTGTACATTACATCAAGCTAGTACACAAGGTCTTGATTGTTTTTACTGCACTATGAATGTATCTCGGCACATTTCAGCAGTATGCTACTACACGCTATTTGTGTTGTACCTTGTATGTTTTGCGACGTCGCTCCATTTACAGTATTTTATCTATTGAGTGACATGGCCCTGAATAACAAATGCTTTCCTCTACTACCTCTCTCTCATTCAGCTGCTCGAGCCTAAAGACTTTTCTTCCCAAAGAAAAACACCTGTTTGTTGCAGAATCTTCCTGGATATCTTCTGATCTGTTTTTTTTTTTTTTTTTTTTTTTTGCTCTGTGCCCTTAAGATGGCATTTGTTTAATTAGGCATCTGCAGCATACCCAAGTTAATACCAACCTTAGTTCGTGCGTTGTGATGAATATGGATGAGGAGGCTTGCAGAAAGTAACAACCATGTTCTCGGATCTGGGGGTCGCTGGAAGGTTGCCTCTGAAGATGAGGATAATCTAACAGAATAACAATCACTGGGAACTGGGGGAAAGCAGCTCGTTTGAAAAGGAAACTTACTGGGTCATATTTTCAGTGCATATTTGACAAATTATGTTGCCAATTCCCAAAGCGAAGAGGAGAGCAATTATAGTCACTTCATGCTGTTCTTCACTGAATAGTTTTATGGCCTTATTTTTTTTTTTCATGAAAGGACATTCACGCGAACTCCTCACTGCTTGCACTTTCTGTTCCTTTGATTTTCAAATGTATTGCAGCATTGATGTATTCAGTCAGGTGAATTAACCAGATGCCAGGTTGTAGCCACAGACATATTACGTTATATCGCAGTACAGAATAAATCTGTACCCACTGAGAAAATCTGTCACCTCCATTAAAACCACTGTTCATTACTGTTTTATGACACACGCCTTACATGAAACAAGGGATCCAGATTTAGTTAAGCTGACTGACTGTGGATAAACATACTGTCCATTAATAAAGACCGTCTACCTATTTTTAAATTATGTCATGTCTTTAATTGACAACTCATTTAGTCCACATGGTAGAGGAGCTGTACAAGACCTCATTTGTCATAGTACAGGTCAGAATAATTAGTATTAAAAATAATAGATACTTTATCACCTTGGGGAAATTCTTGCAGACAGTCAGCTGCATTTAAGGCGCCAAGGATTCTGCGTTAAGTGGCTTGTCCAAGGACACTTTTACATATAGGAGTTAAACCACAAATCCTGGGGTTCATGGACGACTGCCCTACCAACTGATCCACTGTTGTTTTAAAGTAATTTTGTTTTAATGAATGTGCCATGACAATCATGAACTCACTCTTCTCTTCTGTTAGTGGCAAGGCTTCAACCTAGAATATCTAAAAAGGAGACCAAGTGCCATAAATGTGGTTTAAATAATTAGTACGCAGAGGAAGGTCTCTACACATGAACTAATGCCCCAACTTTTAATTTTAATTTGATTTTATACAATATAATAATTACCACCACCACCACTCGGCCAGAAAGAACCTTTAAAACTAATGACAGCTGTAGATTAATGCTAACAAATGTGCTGAGGGTGCTAACATGAGCTCCATAAACAAGCTAATTGTTGTCATGTTAAACAGCATGTAAACATGCAATTTACACGCCAACGGAGGCGTATAACACTTTATTCTTCTACTACACCACATGTGAGGTGAAATATTATGCTAATTACTCCACTACATGAATTACGCAGCCATAATAGGTTTTCAGATCAAGAGTTCATAAAATGTTATAGGCTTCCATTTTGGATACGAGTAAATTTTACTTGACATATATTTTGTTAATGCTTATGCACTTTTTTAAATGTACAACTAACAATTTCTACTTTTACTTAAGTAAATATTAAATTAAAATTAAATTAATTACTGGTTTTAGTCTGTATGGGAATTGTTGAAACTAGCTAAGAACAGAAATGTTTCAGTATGAAAGCGTAATGGAAAACCACCAGGGATGATGTGGACTGAGCAGCGTATGAACATCCATCCATCAACCAAGAGCAGAAAATGGATAAAAGAGAAAATGGATTTGCCAGTTAAACAATTTGTTGATGGATAAGTCAATTGAAATAAGCGTTACTGGCAACTACACAACTTTTTGTCGTGGTAGTACATAAAATATTGAAGATTTGGTTTGGAAACCGTTTAACACAGCATGTATGATTAGAGGTGAACTAGAGGAAGAAACTGGAATTTCCCAAAACGCATATTGACAAGCCACAGAGCTTCTGGGAGAATGTCCTTAGGACAGATGAGACAAAACTGGAACTTTTTGGCAAATCACATCAACTCCATGTTCACAGGTGCAAAGTAGTAGTGAAGTATACAAAGTAAAGAACACTGTACCTACTGTGAAACGTGGAGGCGGCTTGGTTATGTTCTGGGGCTGCTTTGCTCCATCTGGAACAGGGTTTCTTAAATCTGTGCAGGGTACAATGAAATCTCAAGACTATCAAGGCATTCTGGAGCAAAACATGCTGCCCAGTGTCAAAAAGCTTCGTCTCAGTCCCATCTAATGGGTCCTACCAGAGGATGATGATCCAAACCACACAGCTAAACACCCGAGAATGGCTAAGAACAAAACATTGGACTATTCTAAAGTGTCTATGATCTAAAACCTGTTGATCACCTGTGGAAGGAGCTGAAACATGTGGTCTGGAGAAGGCACCCTTCAGACCTGAGACAGCCAGGGTTAAAGTTACCATCATTTTTGTCGAGGCCAGTTTCATTAGCTTGTTTTTTAAAATAATTCTGTTGACCCACAATTCAAAAGCAATATCTGATTTTCATTTGTTATTTTTCATCTGTTACCTTTGTCAGTTCCAAGTTGTTTAGTGACCATGGTGGATTTCTATCTTACCATCTGTACCATGTGTTATAGATTTAATTTTAAATGGATTCTGCTCACAAATCCCACTCAAACCAAAACACAAGATGAAAGTGTTTTTGGAAATAGCTGCAAATGTTTCTAAATTAAAATAAATACATTTAAATAATTAATCAAAAGCAATGAGGCCTAAATACCTTCTGAAGCCACTACATGCTTATTCAGGTGTAGTGGATCATGTTTTCTGCATTGCTTAGAACATCTCATCAAAAAATGGTCCTACCAAGTAAAGCAGCTCCACTGGAGAAACTGTGTTTCAATACTCAAGATCTGGTAACATTAGGAATGTATTTGAACTAGGATAGCTTTACTTTACATCATCCAGCCAATAATTACCCTAATACAGAGATTTCACCCAGTGATCTTACAATGAAGATGCTTCATTAACCACCACCATCTTCACCAGTCTGTGCATTACGTCATTCTTTATACATACTGATGCAGACTGTGAAGCGCATGTCCTCATCCAAAGGCTAATGCTGCCATCAAGTGGTTAACTGTGTTCACCTGAGTAAAAAAACAAAACATCTCTGCAGAGGACAACGAATGATAGAGGAACTGGAGGAGGCACCACAATAACAACAACTTACACAGATAGTTCATATTAAGTGTATATTTAAAGATGGCCAAACAGAACAACATGAAAATGTAAACTCTGAAGGTGAGCAGAGACAAGCAGGGCAAGACTGCATTAAAGAAACAACAAAAACCAAAATAAAAAAGGTGTTTGGGGAAGACGGCACTGAACTACTAAGAAATAAACTTAGTAGAGGAAGGAAGTGTTCCGCCATTCCTAATTTTAAAAAATGATGAAAATAAGGGCAACAAACTATACACCATGTTAAGGCTTAGTCTGAACTCTCTTCTCTCGGCAAATGAGAAATCCAAGGACGTGACAGTTTCAGATGTCAACTGACTAACAATGTGTCATCGTGTCGGAGGCCTGAAGCCTTCGACACGATGACACACAGTTTCACGGAAGATCAAAAGCAGAGAAAACAAAGGGTAAGACATGATTTTTTTTTTTTTAATTATGAAGAAAAATTAAAACGTGATACTAATAAGCCACTTTTTGCAAAATGTGAAACGAAGTACAGATGTATGATGCGTTAGTCTTTTGATGTGTCACCTCTTTAATGAAAAACGAAAAGTTACTGGAGGATGCTTATACAGGAACTTGACTAGTGTTCAAACTGACATGAAGAACCCAAACACACAGAACAGTGCAGTGCCCATAAGATAAGAAGTCAAATGTTACTGCAGATTAGAGCTGTGTCCCAATCACATACCATATACTCGAGCTCAAACTCCATAACCATTTGTTATCTTAAACAGAAATATCAGAAATGTACAGTATTATTTCTTAAAGTCCTATTAAACTAAACTATTTTTTGACAATTAGTGGGACATAAGCTTTTAGAATATGAATTAATTTCTTTAATGGGTTAATCAAGAAAGTAAATAGCTGATAAATTGATCATGAAAATTGCTTTTAGCTAAGCTGAAATCATTTAATTATCAAGCGATTACAGGAGTATCATGATTCTGAAATCATGATGAAAATGTCCAGTCTCGTATCGCAATACCAGAAAGTGGAGCGGCGCCATCCTGCAAATCACTGCCGATTGGTAACAAAATTAAAGTCTGATTTCACACTATAACACGTGTAAATCAAAAAGCTATGCTGTTTAAAGTTACATGTTTAGCATATTTTGGAAATGTTACACATTACACCAATAAAAAAAAAACAAACAAACAAAAATAAATAGTCTGAACTAAACTGTGGATTCAGAGAACTGATCAACAGAAAATTGGCCAGCTATGAAAACAGCAGGGTGACATTAGATGTTTTAGTCATTTCTCTTGGGGGGGAAAAAAGGCTAGTGTGTTTGTTCCAGTTTCTCAAATCAGAATATTTACTACTTACCACTATTTCATATAATTTTTAATTGAATAGTTTTAATTTTAGATTTCTGCTTGGACAAAAGGGCTCTGGGAATCAAGAATTAAGATAAGCACTAACTAACAATTACTTCAATAACTGATTGGCAGAAAATTAATTGGCAAGTTTAACAAATCACCACTTCATTGTTCGAGTCGTTTTTCCAAGCAAAAACTACAAATTATTTTCCTGTTCCAGCTTCTTAAATGTGAAGATTTGTCATTTTTCTAACATTTTCATTGATCGATAAAAGAACCTTACAGCACTAAGGCTTACATACATACACAATACATTTTTAAACTTGTATGCAGTATGGACTTGGGACAGAGCTCTTAAATTCCCTAAACATGTTTGTTTGTCCACCATAGTTACACGTAGAGATGGAAGTTCTCACCATTTCCTGACCTCATGTCTTCTTCTTATTTCAATATCAGCGTCTGTGCATCAACTACTCCCTTTCACAGTTCACCTGACTATAACTCAAAATTCCAGTTTCCAAAGCCTCGGTCACACAGACACACAAAGAGCTAAAGAAGGTAGACCGTCACAAATCAACGAGGCGATGATGACCAGCGTGAGGCACTAGGCTTTGCTCACTGAACTAGAGAGCTCCCTCTGCAGGAAGGGAGGCCTATTTTATTATCACTACTTTTTACACAGTTGCTTGCTTCCGTCGTTAAAACCCTAGCAGCAGAAATGTACAATCTACGCAATTCATGAAAAAGTGGGGTGGGGGCGAAACTTTGTAAAAAGTCACATTCATTCTTTCAACAAAATCTCAAGCCCCGCTGGACAAGAATTATTGCATTCACTGTTCTATTTGCTGTCATACAAAAAACCCCCCAAACAATCACAAAGAAATGGAGAAAAACAAAAACTGCATATTTAAAAATCACCACGATAATCCAATATATTACCATCCTTTTAGACATTTTCTTTACATAACATATTTACACACTAGGCCAATTGTTTTCTAAAGAATTTGTTGAAAAATAAGGTTCAGGGAGAGAGGCAGACATAAAGAAGATGATGATGATGACAAGGTTAATATTACAGATGAACTGTGTGTAGATGTGACGTTCCTCCATACCGCATACTGTCCTCTGTACACGTGTCAGGAACAAAGTCCTCAGCTTTCACTCCCGTCTTCCTCACTCAGTAGAGTTCACATGTGCCATGGAGCAAGGTCTATGGGTCTTTGGTGCAAATGTTCCTAGTCTTCTCTCATTCCCCTTCACCCAGTCCCTGTACTGATAAGCAGTTAATTAGCGTACCAAAAATTAATCAATACCAAACCAAGTAGAGCAGCCCTATGCCTTCCCACACATTCAAGTACAAAATAATAAAAAACAAACAAACTGAAAACCAAAAACAGGAGAAAAAAGCAAGACAGAAGTCCTTAAGATAAAACAGACAACAGCTCTGGAGCTAGCCAGATACAACACTTCAACTTCCTCAACACATGGGGGCGCTCTAGAAGAGAAGCGCTTGAGACCAAGTGGCAGATAAACAGCCGCTGTGTTCTTCTTCATTGGTTGTTAGAGGTTTCTTCGCATTTGTTTTTTTTCCTAGAAGAGTTCATCATCATCATTATTTTTTTTGTAGCTTCTTGCCTTTCCTCAGACTGAGCTTGTTCTTGATGTGTCCTCGCTTCCTCTTGGCAGTCTGGTCAGAGAGAAGGGGAAAAAAAAAAGAAAAGACATACTGTAATTCAGCTTTTACAACAATCTCTCACAAAGTGAGTTTAAATTAATCCTCCATAAACATGTTCAATGTTTTTTTTTAATTTGCAGTTCAGATGGTCGGGACAGACGAGCCAGTAGAGATCAGTATGGACCAAGAATGAGTCAGTGATATAAAGTGTTTTTCTTCTTAGGTCCACTTTTCCTTCAGCTATAAAAAAATAAATGACTCTCTCTAAACCTGGAATCAAAATGAATCCTCAAAACACTGTGATGTGACATGATTCATCAAACAGCTCAATCCCTTTCTAACAAAAACACAACAGGCTCTTTCCTGTTACCTTTTTGGACGTGTACTTCTGCTTCGGCACTATACTGCGAAGCTTGTGGTCCAGCGGCTCCCTGTTGTCCAGGTTCTTCACCTTGTAGATCCGGACCAGCCAGTGCTCTGAAGTAAACGCTTCCTCCAGGTGCTTGAACTTGATGTCCTTGTTGCCAATCTCTGCGTTACGTGTCCGGTCGAAGCCCGGTGGCGTCCGGAAGTCCAGCTGGCAAACAGGGAAGGTTTGTATTTGACTGATTAGCTAGTGGGCAGTTAAATATTTAACACCAGACAGAACCCAATTTAGTGTCTGTTCCATGAACGTACTGGCAAAGTATGAAAGCAGAGACAAAACTCACTACAATCATTTATTATTACAGAAAATGTTTTGTACTTCCCAGCAGTATATAAATATAATACCCGATGACATAATTCATTAAATTACAGTAACCTGAAGCAGCACAGGCAGCAGAATGGATAGCTGGATTCAAGCCATCCATTATCTAAACTGCTTACGCTGTTAAGGGTAGCCGATCCCAGCTTTTATTTTACTTTGATATACTTCATTGATCCCATGGGGACAGCTGCTACATTCAAGATGTTACTACTGTGGAGTTCAGTGTCTTATCCAAGTACATTTTTACATGTGGTCACAAGCAATTGGGGATTAAACCAGTTCATGGACAAAAGGGGACGTACTCGCTGGACAGGTTGCCAGTGAATCACAGGTTTGACACAAGTTTTTGGATTGTGGCAGGAAACCGGAGGAAATCCATGCACAGAGACTTAGAAACAGAAAAGCCACAGGCTGGCTGCTTCAAACCCATGACCTTCTAACTATTCCAAGTACAAAGCACTCCGACACTGTACCACATATGGCTGATTTCAATTAAAATTAACAGTGTTTTCCCCTTCCTGTCATATGAGATAATAAAAAATAAGTATCTTAATGATGGAGAGGAAAATCATTGGCTTCATATTTACCTTAAGAGTGTAGTATCAATATTCTCACTTAATTATTGGAAAGAAAGCAAATAAGCATATGTAGAACTGTTCCTTTAAAGAAAACTAAAACAAAAAGAGGACAAGCTTTTAGAGACAATGTGACATCATCTTATGTAGCCAACTAAAATACAACTACACTTTAATTTAGTCTCAGTCTCATAATTTAAACATCAGCACTTAACAGATAAAGACAAGAACAAACAATCTAAACAATTATAAATGGAAACAAAAGTTTGATAGCACTTTGATTACATCATTTGCCCTTTGGCAACAATTACAATTGACACAAGCTACTTGTGCGCCCTCTTCTACCCATTATTCAGTGGCAATTGCCCTTGTCACCTCTATTCTAAAAGCTACACCCCCCCATCTACTTTCACTTCATCGTGCTCTCTGATTTCCTTCCCTCTTTTCAGTCTCTGTTTTCATGTTCAGATCTGCAGTATGCCTTCAGGCTAATTCAAAGGGCACAGAGTATTAAATATTAGATTATTATTAGCCACAAAAGTGTAGTGTCTATACACATATGTATTAACACGTTTCAATGCTTCATTTAAATGTTAAATAAAGTCGAAATGTGTAGCTTTCTGGTAATTATGTATGTATATGTGTGTGTATATATACACATCTCCTGTAATTCAGTGGTTCAGTTCACTTTTCTTACTGTTTTTCTCCTGATGTCCTCTAAGCCCTTCCCCCCTGTCATATCCTGTTTCTGTAAAACTGATCTATTCCCCGAGTAACACCTTCTTCTGTAGCTAGGCTCACTTCCTCCTGCTCCGTCTCCTTCGGCCTTTCTGTCTCTCCACCCCAAAAACATTGCCGTGAGCTGCACAGAGCTTTGGCTGTCTGTGGATGGCAGCTGCATTGATTCTCACATCCATGCTGAGCTGTTGGCCGGGTCGCGTCTACAGTGGGGATGTAAGCACCTGGCAAGAAGGAACCCTCTCATCTCCCCAGTACTACCTGCCAGAAGTAGCCATGGCACATTTCAAAGCTTCCGTCAGTCCTTCTTATTCCTGTTCCATCCTGTGTTTCCTCTAACACCCCTCTGTGTGAACCTCAGGAGATCCCCAAGGCATCTCCTTAAATCCTCCTCTGCCTGTCTGTCAGCCAGCTCTGCTTTTAACATACAGTACCAAAAAGTTTTACACCTTTGTGGTGGCAGCTGCTTGTTATTCTCTAGTAAAGCAGCATAAAATATAGTAGCAGCATTTTTTTTACATTACTGGTGATGGCAGCTGCTTGTTACATTCTAATTTTGACACCAAACTGAAACTCATTTGTACCTACGAAGTGGATCATAACCCCAGAAAATCGCTCAAGGTTCACTGGAGAGTTTCTCTCTAGCCCTGATCACACAAAGCAATGCATGAAATGATCAAAGACAAGGCAGAGACGTAGTGCTTTTGGTGACGTTACTTGGCCAGACAATGAAAGATTAGTTCCAGCTTCTCACATCCTCACCTGCATTTCACCAAATCGATAATAGGACATCTTATACATGAGGCAGTTGAGCAGAGTTGGTGACCCGGCCTTGTCCACTCTGAACTCTCCCTGAGGGGTGAAGTAGTCACTCTCCTGAAGAAGAGGAGGAGGAGGAGGAGGAGGAGGAGGAAGAGGAGGAGGAGGAGGAGAGAGAAAGTGAGGTCCATAAAATTAGTAAATTGTGAAGTAATTTAGTAGCACAAGGTGGGGAGAAAGCCTTTTTATCATTAAAGTTCTGTAACTGATCCTAAATATGACAGAACCTGATGACACTGAGTGTAACAACAGCTATGTTGTTCAATTAAACATAAGATGTTCTTGAAAGTGTTGGAGCTTAGGAAAAAAGTAATTTACATTAAATTATATGCAATAGTATGAACAACACATTTAAGTTACTAAACAGCTGATAACCAGCATTAATCAAAATCAATTTTAAAGGAATAGTTCAACATTTTAGGAAACATACTTATTAGCTTCATTTTGTTTTAAAAATATTTATTATATCCAACTAAAATTTAAACCAAGACGGTCCAAATAAGTTGTTTTTCACTGATGAATTGGGTAAATAAGGGTTTGAAGGCTACTTCAACATATTGTGTAGCAGCTATTTAGGTTATAAAATCTTATTCTTTTCTTTTGAGTTTGTGTGTATGTGCTATTTTAATCATCATTGTGATTAAGCTACTACCTTACATCTGTGATATAAAAACTTTACTGCTAAAGATGGGCTCCAAGTCACATGTATGCCATGAATACACTAATAAACAGTCTGTTGTCCAAGCTACAAGTATGTGCAATCATCATTTTTTGCGTGAGCATCATTACAGGAGTGTAAGAGTGAAGAGGAAACATTGACTTCATGGCTGTGTAAGCGCTTGCTACATGACTTCTAAGAGAATAGCTGCAGTGAGTCTGTTACTATCTCACACTCACCCTGATGTCCTTGGGGTGCTCTCCCTCTGCTATCCTCACCATCCACAGGAACTTGTTTATATCGTCGCCTGAGTAGCCGATTACACCTCCGAAGATGATCAGCACATAGTCCACATCAAGTGACCTCATGATTTTGTAGGCTGCACTCTCATTGGATGACATGGCTTTCCCCACCTACAAATAGTGGTGAGGAATAAAAAGTCTTACTTTAATTGGTGTTTAATTGGGGTCTCTGTTTCCCAAGAGATTTAATACAGCATTGAGAAAAAAACAAAAACAAAAAATAAGAACTTTTAAGCAAAGATCCATTATGCATTCTATGTAATTACATATGCTGTGAACAGATGCTGAAGAGACAACAGTAGAAAGGTAGAAAGTGGCGAAAAAAGCTAGAGGGTTTAACCTAAAAGATAAAACCATTCCTTTACATTTGGCAGCAAAACAAGATAGAAATATCAAACCAACAAAATCTGGCAGCAATTAACTGAAATCCCCCTACAGGCTAAATTCAATGGAAAAAAAAATTAAGCAAACACAATCATCTGGCTTATTGGAGGAAGCAGTTTTATGCAGTGTGGCAATTAAATAAGAAATATATTAATATCAACCATCCTGTGGCTGCTAGAAGAAATCATTTGTTTCACTGTCTATGAATGCATGCAAGAGTTAAATATGCACAACATGAAGGCAAAAAACAGAATAAGACAAGAGAGAAGCGGAGGGCTCACCAGTGCTATATGACTGTTATTCCAGGTGTTGTTATCTACTAGCGTGGTCCTATTGGCCATGCCGGCTATCTGGTAACCGTAGTCCCACCACGACATGACACGTGCGTGCTCGTCTGTATTCTGTCTCAACCAATAGTAAGCTTCCCTGAAGTCGTCCAGGATGTTACGGGTCCTAACAAGGAAAACAAGGTTGACAGGTAACGGCGTTGACAAGAATATGACTGCAGAGGCTATTAATATTTCAGTTAAGACTTTGAATCAAAAGGGCAAGTAACAGCTGAAAATAGATCATCCATGCATAATAAACTGAGGGATGAAAACACCTCACACTTTAAAGGTTTGTGTCCTAAATTTACCTCTACGAGCAGGAGCAGACAGAGCAAAGCTAGGCAACCAATTAACTGTATGTATTCTAATCATATTATGATTGTGTGTCTGTGTGCGTTCATTTATGCATGACTGTGTGGGTGTGTATGTGCGAGAGAAGAGCAGAGCGCTGCACCCGGTAGCACGGCTAAACCATTGTCTGACAAGTGCCACAGTATCATTAATATATGTATGAGAAGTTCCGTCTACCATTTACTCTTGGCCTTCAATATTTCCTCCCTGATGCTTAAAGAGAATAATTATGCCTGTAAAGAATCTCAGAGAGAATAATATATCAGTTTTATGTAAATTCAGAGATTGTCGACAGATGTTTCGTTGACCTAGAAACACAAAGTTAAGCAATCGTATTAAAACCTATAGGTACACGTATCAATATTTCCTCAAACCTCTCATGAAATATACATATGTTCAGCTTATCCTGCTGCTCTGTCTGTTCCTGCGCGCGCACACACACGCGAGGAGGAGAAATCCACCTTTCTGCATTATGACATATTATTAGAGATTTTTCACTGGTCTTTGCAGTGATTTAAAGTCATACTAATTTATTTATAAAGCACCTTTCAAGAGCAGATGCTACAAAGTGCTTCACAATAACATAAACCCATCAACTCCATAAACACAAAATAGTGAAGTGTGTAAAGTACCCGTCATGGTTGTACGAGGCTAACACCACACTGGGACTGGAGTAGGCGTTGCTGGTGACCCAGGTGCAGTGGACAGCGAACATCATCAGCAGCATTAACATTAACATGGTGACTATAGACTTGATGTTTGGACCCAAACCCTCCTCTGCTTTCTCCTGCTCTGACACATGTTTGCGCACTTTTCCAGCCTGCAGGGGGAGACAGACACTCTTAAGAAGGACAGCAAAGTCTGAGGCAATGCAGAAATATCAATTATTAAATGGAATAAATTCTTGAGTTAGCTAATTGAGCAGAGCATTTTAGAGCATCCTTAAGTTAGCTGTACTGTCTGAAGATGTTTCACTGAAGATTGTGAGATGAACCCTGTGATGAGTTAATATTTTACGTCAGCTGCAGAAAGCCATGTGAAGCCATTAAATGAAAACTCTGGTGAGGAAACTGCGCCAAATGAAAATTAATCTTTAACCAGCAACTCCAATTAGTTGGTCTAATACTGAAACTGTGGCCGGAAGTGAGCAATGATACAAGTAAATGTGGTGGCATAACATTTGACTTCTGTCTGTAAGTGAGAAACAGAACTAACTGTCGAAACGTCTGCTGCTGGTCTGACTGAAACCCAAAACATCTTTCATTAACAACAAGCTTCCTAATATGAAATGTCTACGCCAGGGGTGTCAAACTCAAATGCACAGTGGGCCAAAATTTAAAGCTTGGACAAAG
>JAUBNQ010000003.1:6477386-6487735 GCA_032353495.1 Ctenopoma kingsleyae
GACACCTGATAAAAGGGTCTACCATGAAAAAAGGGGCCCTTGGTAGATGAAGGTGGAGGGTGTCACAAGCCCAGACCATAACATGCTATTGTGGCAAAATTATGTTTGTGAGCATCACAATAAATGCAACAAATATTCGCTTGTGATCCCTAATGCTGGACAAAATATATTTTATAAACTGTGAGGCTGTGAAGGACAAGGGAGGTTATAATAATGTTAAGAAGAGTAAATAGATATTTAAAAGGCAATATAAAAATAGAGGGGGACAGTGGTCGACCGATCAATTTCAAGCATTTCATGCGTGCATGTGCCTGTAAATTACAGCATATGAATGCGTAAAATTATTTGGGAGCACCAATGCGAGTGATGCACAAGGATACATTTTATTTGCACTTGAAAAGAGCAGTGCGTAAGATTAGCAAATGTGGAAATACAAATACAGTGTCTGTGCTGCAGCCTGTCCTCTGTGTGTGTCTCTGTGACTGAGGGCGGAGCTCAACACTTCCACACAGAGCAGGCAGGAAAACAGGTGAGATGAGACTTCACAAAATTACGACTGTACGTCATTACACTTGACTTGTTACTATACATGTGAAAAAAGCAAACAAAAAGCCAGTAACACAGTTTATCAAAATACCTGTTAAAGAAGCAGACTGATCAACAAGCATTCCACATCAACAACAATATATCAGCCTGAAAATCAGCCATCAGTCTCACTGTTCTCTGAAGATTGGCATTGGCCAAAAAAAACAACATAATCAGTCGACCACAAGAGTAAGAAAATGTGACTTAATAGCTTCCCAATAGGATTACTTGAGAATTACATTAGGATAGTTTTTTAGTCTCATTTCCAAGTCCTGTTCCAAAACCAATACCTCTATGCTGGTGGAAGGGGCTACATTAACTAGCTCACTGGACAGCTGCCCAAGTTTTAATAGTGATCACTGTCCTGCATGCCTGCCATCAACTGACAAGATGAGGCATCCTGGCATATTATCCAGATACATTATCACTTTATTGTGGTGGTGGTGGTGGTGGAGGTGTGTGTTCCTTATTGCTCACTGACCCAGTAAAGTATTCTGGATGGGTGATGGCAATTTTATGCACATGCAAGAAGGTATGACTTAAGATATCTGAGCTTAAGTACTGTAATAAAGACACTGCCAGCACACAGTGCATTCAGTGAGACCCTGTCTTAGTTGATAAAGCTGTTTACACAAACTGAAGCAGTAAAATTAAAATACCAAAAATACAACTTACAAATTATCATGACAGGTCAACCATTTTCAAAAATCTCAAATAAGCAAAAAATAAACTAAATTAAACACAATATGTGTAATTAAAAAAAGAAGATGAAAGATAAAGATGAAGATAAAAACAACAGCAAAATTAACAAAAGCATCAGACATCTTGAGGACCACCACATCACAAACCAACATTGGAATTTGAATCACAATTCCTCATTAAATATGTATTATTACCACCTTCTTGCATTGGACTGATATAAAAAGGCCCTCTAATCTACACAAACCATTTGTTTTAACAATCTAAACAGCTGGCATTAGTAACAGAACCAGATGGGTTTCTGTATTTTGAGCCTTGATGGGGTGATCACTGTGTCAATATGCTAACAGCCAAATTACTGCCTGTTGAAATTAATAAATGTAAATTGAAAAATGACACTGGATTCCAACAGAATAAATACTAATGCCTAAAAGTCAATAACGTCAATACATATTATTGTGCGTCAGCGTTAACTGTTTATTTACTCCATTTTAACAGCAGAGATATAGACTCATACAAAACAGTGGGCTGCCAAAAAAGGTTGTTGGAAGCCTCATTGTTAATTGCGTGTGCCTTGGTGAATGGGTCTGACCTGTGTCTATGCTGTCACTCTCATTGTAACAACAAATGTGTACAAAGCTTGTGGCTCTCTGAGATTTGTTCAGTCTTGAAATATGTTGCTTTTTGTGTAAAAAGTTATTTGAAGGCAATTAACCAATTCAGTGTACCTTTTCCTGACATCAAATTTATAGAGAGCAGAGGTACTGCTATAGACAACCCAATTACCTTTTCACAGACTTTTCACAGGCTCTTATAAACACCTGTGTGAAAACAGCTTGGCAATACCCACCGCAATGACAAGATTTAGAATGCCTTCTGGGAACAATCGATCTTAAATTAGGCCATTTTCTTAGCCAAGCTGGACAAGATGCTTACATAAGCTGTAAGCAGAGAAGGAGAGGCACTGAATAATAAATTATCACAGTGATCATGCATGCAGTATTCGTAGTTCTAAAAAAACAAGTGTGGAGCAAACAAATGATAAAGCGTTAAACAAATGTGTACAAAACAGAAAATGGTTAACATTTAACCTCTTGGCAAGAGGTGGAGGATGATTTTTAATGCTGACAGTGGAGGGCACAGGAAGCTTATTCAGAAAGAACCACAGAACCATTTCATACTTTGTAGATTTCTGCCGTTTAAACTAATCAACTACAAAACGATTTGTGATCTAAATAAAGCAGTTGCACAGTGTTTTCTCTCTGCTCTCCTTGACAGAATCATCTAGAAGAAAGTGGTGAACTGAATCCAAGCGAGGCCTCATGAGACTATCCTACAAACCACAACATTTTCTGTTTCCTATGTGAAAAATAGCTTTGTTTTACTTTGTGGTTGTGGTCATTCAGCCATCCAGGCAGTATGACATGACTTTAGGCCTCCTGACACAATCTTACAACCACAGCATTTTCTGCTTTCTAAGTAGGACACTGTCCAGAGTTCCTTTCACACATGCAGCACACAACAGCAGATTGTGTCAGACGCGTTCTCACTTGGGAAAAGTTCATTTGGTCTCAGCAAGGGGTGCTCCCTGGATAGAGCATGCAGGAGGCACGATGTAACATAAAATACACTTCAGAAATCAGTGTTTCATTTACAGCACATCAGAGCCAGCTGCACGATTAGAAACAATTTGTTATGTATATGACCGTGGTTTCCTAAGGGAGAGAAGTAAGATACAACACCAGAAAGCACAGTAAACAGTTACCCATACTTTCTGGTGTGTTAAGCGAGTCGACTGAAATGAAACGGCCCATCACTCTCTGTGATTCACACGCTGTATTCACACATGGACTAAATCAAATATTACTTGGAGTTTGTACAAGGGAGCTTGTAGGGTGATGTCTGTTTAATGTCCGAGCTGACTGACATTTGCATTCTCGTATGCAGCTCCTCCGGGTAATGTCTAGAGAAGTTTAGAAAATACTCCACAGACAGAAATAAAACTTCTTTTTCCTACCTCAATTTATGTAAATTAATATTAAGTTAATACACCACAAACTCACAACAACCGACTTAAAATGTCTTAAAATTTGACAGTCCTGTCTCTAAAAAACTGAACATTAAAAGGAACTGATTTTTGGGCATTCGGAAGAAAGAAAACAGAAAGAGAAGGTTATTGTTATTAATGACAAGTATGTGAGAATATGATGAGTGAAAAGCTTATTGTTAAAAAGCACCCTGAAAAAAAGGTTGCTATAACAATGGGAACAAACAGACTGGGGGTCAGCCCTAATAGTAAAGGTTGAGATTATCAGTGCTTGCAGAACTGTAAGGGGATGTGTAGAGAATCCATCAATGACAAACCCATTAGGCAACTGTGCTTTCTGTGTTCAATAACACTATACAGAGGTGGTCATGCGGCATACAACTAACCAACTGAGGTTACTTTAGTATTGATTAGTAATTATAGAATAAAGATGAAAAATCCAAACCCCAGCAGGTATTGGTTCAACACCAAAGCAATTACTGTGCAGAAAGCATCCTTAACTGAGATGAGAGTATAACCAGATGAGGCAGCCTCCCTTACAACCTTCTGGAGCAGACAGTGTGCAAAATATTAACTATAACCTAACTAAAAGGAGGTTGGACTGACATTACCTTGATCAATCTTCAAGTAGCTACGATCATAGACTTAATATTCCACTGCATGACTGCAGAAATGCAGCTGAATCTCACTTCAAAGCAAAAAGAACATTTTTTAAAAGATTAAGCTACTCCAAGTGTGGGCTGTAATGCTATGAATTCCCCAAATAGCTTAGCTTCCTTCCTCACAAGAATGCCCTCAACTGAACATGGACGGGACAAAAGACTGGAGAAAGCAACGGATAAATATGCACAAAAGCTACAAATGAATTCCACCAACGAATGGTGAAGATGAAACCTACAAACATACCTACAGAAACACATACTCCAGCTACACTCCAGCAGTGTATTTGGGTCATCTTTGCATTCTAAAGAGTAAAAAGAAGGATGCTGTGGACTGTACTATTTTCAAACAAGAAAAGAAATATCAATCCACAACAGCTAATATCATAAGCAGCTTTAAAAATACATACAGTACCTATTTGTGCAGGCAGAGACAAAGCTTCAAGCATGTTAAACACGTACACATTCAAATGTTCTGTCAAGTCCACAACACAAATTGTCAGTTGTTTGTAACTGATGCATTTCTGTTGTAAAATGGAAGGTGTAGTCATCCATAACTGAATGAAGAAAAGTCTGAGAAAATCCTGTTGAGCTGAACTGATGAGTGGACTTCAGTTGTAACAGATGTTTCTGTGACAGTTGCCGCACACTACACAGACGCCAGATGGAAAATCAGAAGTGTGATTCTTAGCACTGAAGATTAAGAACAAATTTAAAGATGAGTGTCACTAAGTGCAGTGTGCATTCGCTGGGTGGCTACAACATTATAGCATCAATGTATTATAGATTTTGCCACATCTAAAACCAACAGAATGTGAATGAAATAGACCTCAGGGCTATGTACTGCAAATGCCATGAAACCCATTATATCTGAAATCTGAAAAATGACAGATGGTGGCAGTCATTCAAACGGTTTGCATTTTATCTAGACATATCAGCTGAATTCTGATTCACTCTCACTTCTCTCATGTTGGCTTTTTTGTCACTCTTTCATCTTTCTTCACTTCTTTCACTTTTTCGCAACTTTAGCTTTAAAAACCTGCTTTACACTACCTGTTCAAAACCAAACAGGAGACAACTAGCAACTAGCCAGTGAACTTGGTGAAGGATTTAGCAGTTAAGCAGACATATTTCTGCTTAGGAGAGACCAATAACAGAAGTAAAATAACATGAATATTGAATTTACATTTGTCCAGTGGTCAGAAACAAGACTCCAAATGAATGGTAATGTTTTTCTGTGATTGCTGAATCACCATATTAACTTAAAAGGTGTTAAGTCAATGCTGTGTTCAATTTGTTTTCTGTTGCTCCCAAACTGGCCATTATAACTAACTTTGAATCCAATTCTTCTACCATATGTTCCAAATATGTTCTTCAGGTCACAAAGTCTCCTCCTACAAACTCCTCTGAATGCTGCACGGCCATTATGCTGAGCAAAACTGGAATTATGTTAAACCAGAGTGAATTAATGGCATCCCAAGATTTGCACGATGAGTTAATTTAGAAGGTAAGGAGAAGGATAACAAATGTAACACTCACAAAAGCACAAAGTCACAGGATTTCAAATTGTGGCATGTGAATCAAAGGACATGGATGAAAGGGACACCAATTCCACATTTAGCCAAGTCCACTGGGGCAGAGGATTCACTTTTATCAAAACCCACCGTTACCAATGAACAAAAATAGGGAAGGCACTGGGACAGTCAGGCAGAAACAACAGGCAGCAGTGAACCCCAGAGATAAAGGAGCAATTACTGAGACTGAAAGAGCTTTGCTGTCATAACGAGTGGATAATCAATTGGACATCACAAACACAAACGCCATGGACAAACAGCAGTAATAATTACATGCCTAATGATCACAGGCTGAGATCTCTATTGAACAATTTCTTAAAGTAACTTAAACTGTTCTTCACAATGAAGCATTCAGATGTAAGTTCACAATCAACTTTATAGTCTAATTATTGACAAGGCTTTATAAGGAAGATAATTGAAATAGGTGTACAATTCCTGATAATGTACTTGTGTTTGCCCTCAAAGTGTCCTTGCTATGGATTTGAGGGACTCAGCTCAAAGGCTGTAATGCTTAGGAAAACATGTAATTTTTGAGCTACACACAAACATACTAAACACCCCACTGTGAGGTTCAAAGCCCGAAAATCCTGCAGTGGGAGTAAACTGAAGGCAGCTGCTCACAGCTATCTACAGCTTAAAAATCATCTCCTCTTCATCCCAACTTCCACCTGCTATGGGAAAGCAGGGATCCGAGAGAAAAAGATCTATTAAGATACCACGACGGCCAGAAATTAAACCATAAAACTGGATGTTAAAAAACACAGCTGTAGACAATTAGGTTGTCTACATACAATTGATTCCTCTGGACAAAATGTTGTTATTGCTCTGCCTTTGAGCATAATGGCTTGCCATGAGGTACAGATTCACTAAGAGACAGTAACGAAAGCCGGTAAGACATTTACGCCTCATTGGCTTAAACATCAGAGCAAGGCGCTCAATAACACTCTAGTCAAGATGATACTGAGCACTTTACACAGCCTCAGCAAACCCGACAATCATTAAGACAGTGCGCCTACATCATAACACAAGTTACCGCTGCCCCAAAGCTGCCATATCTGCATGAATGGGCTTGCCACTGTGGCTCAGAAATCCTGAGGGGTCAAAATTTACTGCCAGGGCTGAGTAATTATACACAGTCTTCTGTACCACTGCGGTCCCTTCATCATTATTTCCTAACACATCACTGCCTCTGCTGTTTCATACAGCATGTCTATGAGATAATAGAGGAGAACAGAGGGGAGTGCTTCCCTCTCGCTTTTCTTTTTCTCTCTCTCCCTGTAGTGGTGACAAAGCAATGTTTCATTCATCCACAAGGGAGACTTTGAGGAAGGATAAATTCCCAAATCTTATAGATTCTTCAGTGCATAGATAGTACAGACACATAAAGTCTGTGCAACCTACTGTAGCTATGCAACAAATGAGCCTCATCACTGTGGCTTAGGTGTGAGCTTGTTTTAGAGTAGTAGCTGGTTAAATCAGAATTCAATTTCTACGCCACAGTGATGAGGCAGGATTCGGCACTGTCCTGCCATTAAGTCCAACAAGTAAGTTCTTCATGCACAATGAAGTCAACATAGGCCCGGAATATACTCGGTGCTAATTACATGGTCGCTTGTACAATGTGGCGTCCTCGTGTGAATATGGAGCCATGGTTATGCACATCATCAAAAATTAATGCTAAGCTTACAAAAGGTACAATCCTGCTTGTAAACGGTGGGACAGTATCAAACAAATTTAGCAACAGCTTTGAATCATAATAACAGAAGTGTTGAGTAAACTGTATTGAGCTTTTCCTCAACTACCAGTATCTGCACTCACCACATTATTAGTTATGCCTGTACAATCTAACACAATCCAATACAGCAACTGTGCTACGAATTCTACTTCTACAAAGTTATAATTTCTCATTTATTGTTCCAACTTTCATAAAGGTAATAATTCTACCATATGTTCTTTACTGAAGTCGCAGCGGGTGGGAAAGTTGTCCTGGAGTGCATTTTTTTAAAGTGTTTATGTTGTGACCCCATCATTTATGTAAATGGAGCAGCCAAAACACAAGACTTGTTGGATTATAATAAACCGAGTGGTACTAAAAATGTTTTTAAAATACAAAAACATTATTTGTTATATTTATTTAAGTCTATAGACCATCCTTCATAAATACACAGCAGAAAAACACAGCAAAAAAAACTAACAGAAAGTCCTCTACCATCAGCACAACACTCACTTTGACTGACTACCAAATGTATGTACAAACAGTAACTTTCTAACCACACTGTCTCTTTCTTCCCAAAAACATTGACACAAACATGGACACATTAGCTTAATTGGTTGCACCTTGACTTCCTGAACAAACTGTTCCCAAAGGTACAAATGAAAAAAAATCTTTGGCCAAGAAAGATAGCTAATTAGTTTTGCCAGGTTATTGATCTGAAACATTTTAAGCTTAAAAGATACCTGCAAACCTAAAGATCTGGTCTTTTTGCTCCAAGTTTGACCCATTTCTCATTGCACACATATTAAAAGACTGACAGTATGTGAATACTGTGAGCTGTTCTGTTAACAGCTTACATAAACACCTTCTACATAACAGCCTTGTTTTAGGGCCTACATTAACTTCCATTTAAATTTTATTTAACTTGAATGGACCAGCGTGACAAAATACATCGCTCACAATTACAAAAGACCTTCAATAATTCGGTGCATGACTATGTAAACAATAATTTCAGTAATTAAAGGCTTTTTATTCAGTTACTTCGATGGATTGATAAACAATTGCAGGCACTGTTGTGCATTTTAAGTATTAAAAACAAATCCTATCATATGGCTTTCAGTAAGAAAGAAGCACATTAAAAGGCTG
The DNA here is from genome assembly GCA_032353495.1 of Ctenopoma kingsleyae. Taxonomy (NCBI): domain Eukaryota; kingdom Metazoa; phylum Chordata; class Actinopteri; order Anabantiformes; family Anabantidae; genus Ctenopoma; species Ctenopoma kingsleyae. Next base: position 6,485,811 of record JAUBNQ010000003.1, read on the forward strand.
CCTCAAAGACCCATTGTCAGATCAGGTCTTCTTTGTAGAAGCTCAGAGGAACACAGACAACACAGCCAACATGAGCCCAGAGCTGCAACCCAATGAGCGCTTGTTTGATGTAGTAGTCCTTAATGATCCACGCAACCTAATGAGCCACAATGTCGAATACAGACATCACAACAGGGGGCTTCCAGACTTTGTGAAACAGAGAAAAAGCTACTCTGTCTTAACTGTGACTCTGCATGCATAATTGCACTGGAGGAAAGATGATATTGATTTGTTTGGTGATGGTGGTGGAGTAATTTCTACTAAAGGAAGGAGAATAAACCTTTTCCTTTTCCTCCAATTAAATGTCACCCCAGATGTGGTAAAGCTTGCACTATTTAGGCTTTAGTGCAAACAATAAAGGCTTGTGGCAAAATGAATCGAAAAGTCTCAACACAGGGAAGAGTTTTGCTCAGTGTCTGAGACAGTGCAACAAGAATTCCCATGGTCTGAACTGTGTTGCCATAGTCCACGTTAACACAATTTTATACACCTCTCAACATGTGGTGCCTGCTAAAACAGCTGTGTGACCTATTTTGGTCTAAGGGGAGAAGAACTGTGAGAAACTTGTTCCAGATCCTCCTACAGGAATAACAAACTAAACCATGGTACATCTTCATACAAAAGCCAGAAGACAAATAATAGCAAAAGGAGCCAGAAACAACAAATTTAACCTGGGTTGTTAAAAGTACTTGTGACCTACTACACCAACTCTCATGGAGTATAATGTAAATTTCCACAGCATCCACTCACCAGTGCTAAACTAGTTATGCCATACTCACCACATATTCTAACAGAAGTAATATTTCCAAACTCCAATTCCAATTTTTTCTTTCAAACATATAGATTGATGTTACACTACCATCAACATACCTAAAGCTTCCTAAGAGTTTTTACTCAGGGTAGAGGGGAAGTTTAATAGGTGGAGGGGAAGTTGTACAGGAGTGTGCTGACAAAAAAATAAACAACAAAACATACAAAATACATCAAAACGGTGTTTTTAAAAGGTTCAATGTACAGAGGAACCTTGAATTGCGAGTAACTTGGTCTATGAGCGTTTTGCAAGACGAGCAAGAAATTTTAATAAATTTTAACTTGATGAACGAGCGATGTCCCGCAACACGTATGTATATGCTTTGTCTGCTGAGCCTCATGTGATCACAGCTTTTCTCTTCAGCGTATTAGATGAATGAGACTCACTTATATAGTCTCTTCATTCTGGCGTAATCTGAGTTGTTTCAGAACATTAATTAACATTAATAAGTCATTAAATTTTGTCTGTAGCTTCCAGCTATATGTAGAATTATCTCCTGTCAATTTGTAGACATCACTTAGTAGAAGGATCCATATGAAACATCTCCACAGTGAGAACTTCTGTGCGCATTTCTGCAGGTGTCGCAACTTCAGCAACTTCATTAATTATTCATGATTAATCAGGATCAGTTGGAACAGTAAATGATATTGTTCGCTGTCCTCATGTGCTGCATGAGTGATGTCTGCATATTTACATTTGCACAATAACCACGTCAAAAGTACAGAAACAGGTTTCATTAATGAGAGAACTAGTGAAAGCGCGCTGGCCGGAGCGTTTCAGTCCAAAAAGTGAATGTTGGTTTGACCTGTGTTACTTTATATTTTGTATCAATCATTTTTATACAAATATTTTTGGGATTGTGAAATGAATCATCTGAGTTTCCATTATTTCTTATGGGAAAATGCGCTTTGATATTTGACGCTTGCGGAGTGAATTATGCTCGCAATCCAGGGTTTCACTGTACTACCTTACTTTTGTTAATATGTTAATAGGGCATTTATTGTTGCTTATTAATTATATTAATGTAATAAACATGTATATAAAAATATTAACTTAAAACTGAATACTTCAAGTA
>JAUBNQ010000003.1:6489077-6512783 GCA_032353495.1 Ctenopoma kingsleyae
CACCCCTGTGCACCAGTGCGAAGTTGGCTATTGTTGTAACATCAAAAACTAAGGACTATGGCTGAGGAGCTTCACTTAAAGCCATTTAAATAAAAACATGCAGTTACATACATATGTATATATACATACACACACACATACACACACACACGCAATGCAATACAATGCACCTTGCACACAAGACAAGTTATGCCTAGAAAAAAAGTGTCACAAATTGTAAGTCACTAAATTTATAAATTAGCATGAGCCTGTAACTTCTAATTAAAGCTGTCTGTGACCCAACTCAAGCCCTTTCTATACATTGAATTTAAAAAATGAAAACTATAAATAATATAAATAAATAACATTAAGTTTTTGTTCAGCCTCTCCAAAGTCCAGTCTAGTCTACGTTTTCTGGCAACAGATGAGACCTTGTTGCAGTAACTATGTTATTTGCATGGTCAAACCAGCCGCCACTAAAGTTAGTAGGCATCTGATGAAACATTACTGAATTTGCACTGCAGAGAGGAGTTGTTGGACTCTAGTTGTTGGAGCTTGCTTACAGTGCTTACATGTTTCTTGTCTGTCACTCTGTCACCATTTATTGAGGCAGGGGCATCCTTTATGCCAATTTTAGCCTCTGACAGGCTGCTGCTCTGGTTCTGTTGTGCACTTTTCACTTCGACAAATCATGAGATTTCATGGCACGAGATCTCGTCACCCCGCCAGTAACTTATTTTATTGTCAAACTATAACTCTTCATAAATCATAATTTCTTAATCTATGGATGTCTGAATTTTTTACATTTTTAAGTCAAGATGGCAACTTTAGAAAGTTTCATTTGTCTGATAAGCAGTATAAAATGCATCAGCATCAGCATATGCATACATTTTAAAATGTGGTAAATATGATTAAGGACAATTATTTGATCAATCAAAATAGCTGACCTTCAAATTTCTTACAGTGCACCAATAAATCAAGCAACTCATCATCCTCTAACTGTAGATAAAGCAGATAAATATTACTAATAATTTAAAGCATCCACCAAAATAACCCAAAACAGCATTTCTCCCCAATAAGTTGTACATTCCAAAAATAAAATAATAATAATGTGCCAGATAGCATTAGTAAGTATAACAATAAATATATATTTCTATTCGTTTAACCCTAAAAACTTCACTGCCCCACTGACAGTCTGTAGGGGGTAAGCATGCTATCAAACGTAGAAGAAAATACACCCAAACCTTAACACTGGTGCACCTGTTTCAATACACAGCGGTTTAATACAGTATTCATCGCCATGGAACCAAATCAGTCTAGGTTTATGTGACTTTTAAAGTAACTTGGATGAAAGGTGAAAGTTCTCCAAAACCTCAGCAAATTTCTCTCATTTGAAATGATACTCTGGGTAGCTCGGAAGAGCAAATGGAAGCTAGATCACAGATTGAGAACAAGACTTACTTGCTAAGTTACAAAGTCATGGCCCTCATGGGAAGAGAACAGAGTCACATAAAAGAAACCAAGGAAACTGGCAAATAAACTGAGAATGTCAAAGAGAAAAAGTACTTCAGTCAGTTTGCCAATTGGATGGGAAAAAAAAGTATGTTTCAAGGTCAAGATAAGCAGACATGGTAAATGAAATTCTAACAGCAGCAGTAATTGCCAAATTGTTGAAGCTATATTGAAAGGGAAATGTCTAAGTCTGAGGTCACATATCTCTCCTGAGTGAAATCATATCAAGTGCCTAATGATCTCGTTCATATATTCCAATGAAGCTTTGGGAGCATTTAAGTGGAGAGAGACCTTCATTAGAACTGGATTAATTCCATAATTGTCAAATATTGTCCTTGATCTCACCAACTAGGGTGCATAAGCTTAAAAGGAGATACACATTGATAGACACACACATTTGCATTTACTTCAGTCTTTTATTTTCATGTCAAATGCAAAAAAAATGGGAAGGAAGAGCACAGAGAGGAACACAAAGATAAAAAGTGAAATTATTGCTATATTTAACGAAGTTATTGTAGATGTATATCTAAAACATTTACATGCACAATAAATTCTGAATGGTGGCATCATTAGACTTAACAGTTTAGTTAAGCATCAAGATCAATCCAGATAATTTACGAAAGCCATATTCTTTAACAGACACTGAGGAATTTACAAGAGCTGAGGTTTTCATTGAAGCATAGCAACATAGATAGTAGTAGAGTTGGGCGGTATGACCAAAATTCTGTATCACGGTATTTTTCAAAATTATGACGGTTTCACGGTATTTAACTGTATTTTTTCCCCATGCATGAGTGGGTGATAATCATATTTTCCACTGATTGCAAGAAGAGTGCCAGATCACAACAGAAGTCATTCCAGTTTGCCTTTCCTAAAGAACAGGTTATTATTATTATTCATCTTATTTACCATGACGGGAAATGCCTGCTCTCACCTGATCTAAGATCTGATTGGTTCAGGTGTTAGATCCACAACAGGACATTTAGTGGAAACATTTCTTCTTTTATTTACTTTGAAATATTTTTATTCATTAGTTTGAGTTTTCACTGTGAAGATCGATTCTATTAAAGAATAAATGCTGTGATTTATCACAAAAGCAGATTGTAGACTTATGAAATCAGATTACTTTCAGATTACTAAAATAACATCTGCACAGATTTTTCAGTCCTGACAGTCTAAATATGACAGATCAATAATCGAAATGTCTGTCTTGTATTTCTATTGACTGATTAATGTTTGTATTTATAGTTTAAACAGCAAACTGACATGATGACAGCGTTTCATCACAATTTTACGTTTCATGTGAAATACATGAGTCCTATAAAGGCTAAACCGAAAACACACCATCTTCTGTAGAGCATTTGAATGCTGCTGAAAACTGTCTGACTTCATAGTGGACTTTTAACCACTGCTCCTGCTGCGGCCGCCTGCTCTCGTCTCTTTTCCAGGTGAGGTGCAGTTCATCCCGAACGAGTCTATTTCTGTGTCAACATGATCGTGCATTTACAATTCTCCGCACGCACACAGGCAATGGCACAATCTGTTAATTTGTCATTAAAACAACAACGCTGTAAACCGAAGAGAAGCGCTAGCAAACGAGGTTGAGGAGGGTGCTGATCTTAGTTTAATACATCCCTGGTTCTCCACAGTATGTTTGCGGCTAACGTTGTGCAGCAAATTGCTCCTGTTGCCCCCTCCGGTGACAACTTTAGCTCGTTAGCATTTGCATTAAATAGTTGTTTAAACCAAAGAATCTCCAGACACAGCTCTTTTTCAGCAAAAGTCCTTCTATGTCATCATGTTCAAATTCACTGTCTGCTACAGCTTCTCTGTTTATTTTCACCGCTCAGTACCTCCACTTACCAGGTACTCCGTTACATGCGTGCTTAGCGGTGTAGCAGTGAAAGCAGTCCCCCCTTAAACTGCTGCCCGCTGCGTTACGCTCCAAATGTTGATTAGGTTATTTAAACCGGTATTACGGTATAAGGAAAATCATATCATAGCAAAAATAAATACCGGTTTTCGGTATGAACCGGTATACCGCCCAGCACTAGATAGTAGTATAGTGGATCAGGTCTCTCAGATGTAACAACAGATTTCTCAAAAACAGCAAGTGCAACCTTAAGACCTACACTAAAGAAAAGCAAATTGTATCTGATTCCTTTCACTTTTCCTTTGGACCTCTTATATCATGCAAATCTTTGAAACACAAGTCCCTGTGGAATGGCAACTAGTTTCAGTTTCAAGCATAACTGAAAGATTTTACTACAGGTCCTTTCTAGTTGGTTTCATAGAAAGTCAACCAAATGTCTTCCTGACAGAAAAACTGTTCTTCTCTTTACTTAGACATAAAGCCAGGTTCAAACTATGAATAAAACATGATGTAGTTTTCCTTATGTTACCATATCTGTGCAGACCATCCATATGCAGCCCATAATGTATGCATCAATACAAATGTATGAACACACATAAAAGGTACCAAATGCAGAAACCATCACCAAAACTACTCATATCCATGTCCGTTTGACTACAAATACCCTGCATGGTCACCATGTTTTCTCCTGACAAAAGAGAAGATGTGAGGAATGTGAGGGTTAATTGGCATGACCACAGTATCCATATGGTGGCTGACTCAGAAAAGTACTGAATTTGACTGCCAAACTGCTGCTGTGACTCAATAACAAGTTGAGTCGAATACAAGTCCAATAATGGCTGCCTTACTTCTCACCCACCAAGCAAAAACAACATGCCAAAAACACAGAGTTTCTGAGGATGACTACAAGTTTCAAGGACATCAGTGTAAGGCAAAGACTAAGCTTCCAAATCGAGCGGGTCAGACCATCCTGTGGTTGGGAAATGTAGAAGGACATGAGAGAGTATGGCACTTGGGACAATGATTAGCATTTGGTAGGAACAGCCCTTCGATTCCTGTGGAGCTACATGTCTCAAGGACACATTAAATTGAAGAGCTGGCTGGGGAGAAAAAAATCATTTTATTTATTAATTTCAGCAAATCTGTTCTGAAGATTAGGAGGAGGCATCATAAAAGGCAAAGTGTGTAGGCAGAGTTGTGTCTCTGCAGACTGAAGTGCTGCAAGAGCAGACTGCAAGTGGAATGAGAAGACACTGTATACTGACCTTACCTCCATTAGTATGAATTACAACTGTAATTATTCAAAAGTCATGACCTACAGTATCCCTGTAATGCCCTTTTCACATGTACAAGATGACATGACTCACACAGGCCAACAATACTGTATTAGCTCTATAAAAACTTAAGCATGTTATGGCTACTTTAGTTCTCGGACTGAACCTGAGACATGTAACAGAAAAATGGAAAGAGTCGCTTCATAGTGGGTGTCAGCTCTATGATGCTGAAAGAGAAAATAATACGACAGAGTGTTTTGCTCTGCAGTGGTCAGCTGAGCTGTGATGTGTTTTGAATTCTGAATTCAGGGATTAGTGTAGTTTTTTGACCATTTCTTGGATCCAGAGACTGACATTCCCTTTAATTTTACACCACTTTTATAAAGAGTAGTTACTATACTTATCTGTAATATGTAGTTAAAAGGCATAAATCTGTTATAGGCCTATAATATTTCACTTGAACTTAATAGGATCACTTTTCTTTTTTTTTTTTAAATCAAAGATGTCTTAAGGCCGAAACAAACTGTTTATCTAATGGCCTGCAAGTGCAATGATGCCTGTTGTGGGCTGCCTGGAGCAACAATGACTCATGTTATTCTCAAAGCACTCCTTAGACTTTTTATAGAAGCAGGTTAGCTGCATGCCAACAATGCCCACAGTTTCCATGAGGGGAAACCTTCTCTTGATCAGCACTCACATTACATTCTGCTACCTGTCACTGTGATTGGTATGGAGATGATAGTGGAAGGTAGAGGCTTAAAAACTGACACTGACCTAAAAGTTTCTAGTGGGGAAAAAGCAACCATGGAGTCCCTGGAACTTCTGTTTGGTCTCTCACCATGAATAAATAACTAAATCAGATGTCAGAATTGTCAAAATGTGACCAAAATTCTCTTTCCATAATACTGGCTATGACATTTGCTTCACCACAAATAATGTCCAAGAAAAGAATCTCTTTCCCAACAAAAAACCTTAATAAATGGATTATTTCTTTCATATTGATATTACTGGTCTATAATGGATATTTAGGGACATTTAACCTTCTCAGTTAATTTGATGCAGATGATAACCGGGCAGCATGATAGCTCACTGGGTAGAGCAGTCGTCTTCCAACCCAAGGGTCAGTGGTTTGATTCTCAGTCCCTCCAAAGCTACATGTCGAGGTGTCCTTGGACAAGACACCAAAACCCCGTAGTAGCACTGACACAAGTCTAGCAGCTGTCCAATCAATAAAGTATTAATTATTATTATTAAATTTAAGTTCCCCCCTTTGAAAGAAGAAGGCATGAGCCAAGCCAAAATTAAGGTCTAAACTGAAACATGGACTTGAATTGTTACAGCTCTAGTTTTTGTTAACACGGAACTTCATTGTTTCTTACTCCTGAGCAACCACATGCACTACAAGTAACTCTTATGGCTCAAAACACAGTTGACATGAGCCCTGAGGCAGGAGTTCAAGCTGTTTTTCTGCCTCTCTGCATTACTTTTCAACACAGATGTAATATGATCTGCAAATCTCCAGGTGGATGTAAGATCAGACCCATTTAAACTTTTCATATGATCCAACCTCCATGTTGTTTCATAGCTGGTGAGGCTCACCCAGACTGCCTGCCAGCTGCTGTACTTGATAACCATGATGACATGACAGTCGCCTGACTGGCTCATCTTTCTTGGCCAGTCAGACTGACAACCTATTCCAGCTGTCATTCTGTCCAGCTTGACACCGCTTCATTCGTCCATCTGTCATTCCTGATCCTCTGCCCTGAGACCTCTTTCACCCACTCCTCCTTTCAACTACACCTCCATACATCTGTGCCATGCAACAGCAGAAATCCACACTGGGCAGTTGTGTCCTTGCCTGGCTGTCAGCTGTTCTGGTGACCTGAAACAAAGCCATGGCCTCAGACCATAATGCTCTATAATGTCACACAAGGTGGGCTTGCCAATGGATAGGCTGCGACAATAAAGTCATCCGCTCTCAATGGGCCGATGAGAATGAACACAAACAACAGCTGAACAATGGACACATCTGCACCAGGAAAACGTGAGTCAGTGTTCTGCCAAAATGGAAGGATGTCCATTGGCAGGCATACAATGGCCACAATAAGTGTCACCATTTTAAAAACAAAACCAAAAATGCTCAGCAAAAAAAAAGAGCATTTATTCCTAATATTACAAAACTGTGACATCAGATGAAAACTGGAATACTAGAATAACCTTAAAAATAAAAATACTAATATATGAACACAACCAATATCATCAGTTCTTGTATATTTGCATCCACTGTTTCCCTTAGCTTTATAAAATATCAAAATAAGTATCAGAATGAATCACACCTTGGGTCCAAATTGCAGTGGACATTTGCACCATTTCTGCCTTTTTATAGATCAAACAATGAACTCACTAAATAAACAGATGGTAATTACAAACAAATGATAAAATATTCATTTTTCACAGCCTACACTTATCCAAAATCCCTTAAAACTGTGACCCTTTCTTACTTATGATTATGACTTTCCAATAGAAAATGCCCTTCTGCATTAATATACCCTAATTTCTTAAACCACTTCATGGGCCCTGAAGGACGAGCTTCAGTTCTGATACTGATACCTTGGTCAAGGGCAATAGCAGTTTTTAATTTGTAACACTTCTCAATTTGGTGTAGGAGGAACCTTAAGCACAAAATGTAAGGTGTAAGGTTACCATGTAATCTCAGAGGATAATATGAGAACATACAACTTAACGGATGACAGCTCTATTAAAGTAGGTCAATATTTTAACTATGGGTCAAACAGATCACATAATTTGGTAAGTTGAATTTAATTTGGCAAAGCTGTGAGAAGACAATGCCAGTTACATCACGTTTTTCAATTATCTGGCAAAAAGTTTTTAATCTGAAGTGTTTATCTTAACATTCTGGCTAAGACCATAATGAACAAACACTTCTCCATTGTCCAACACTTCTTGTTATGCAATAGACTTTAAAATGAGACCATCAGACTTAGGCTGTTTTGAACAATGTCTGTTCATAAAGGGAATTACTGTGTTGCTGATGTGTCAGCATGAGGGGATATTATGATGTGGCTCAAGCACTTCAATCGGATACAAAAATCATGGATTCTCCATGGCTGCACTGGGCTGCATATCTTTCACTATAAACACCCCCAGTGCTTTACTCATAGATTTTGCCCTCTTTGAATCTGCATAGATAGGCTGTTTAAATAAATAGCTGGGAGAAGGAACTGCTGCTTCCTAATCAATTCTCTCATCCTTGTTGTCGGTTTTTCATTGTCATATGCAACACTAAATCCATGATGCTCTGCAAACTGAAACAATGTTGGTGGATCCTAAAGTGTACTTGTCACTTGCCATTTTCAAGACTGACAGCTGCATTTTAACCATAACATCTAAGTTTCACTGGGTTATTGGTATGAGGCCTCTTTTGTTAGATAGACAAAAAAGAAAATAAAATGGGCTGGAAGAAAGGACATGGTGGAGGATTTAGTGTGCAGATCTACAAAAAACAGTGGTGAGAGATGAGGCAGAAATGACATTTCCAGGAAATGCAAAACCATCTACGAATGTTTTTTGTTATGGATCTAGTTTATATTTATGTTAATAGAACACTGAAACAAACTTCTTTGAATTTTGAAACCAAGAAACTGATTCATACGCATACGGTCCATAATTGTGCAAGGGGCTCATGGAAATCTTACCTTGAGTCAAAGAAAACAAATGTCAGACTTCCTATGAAGAAATAACAGAATCGAAATGGCAACAGAGCACGAGGCATTTAAGAGATGCCAAGCTGACTGCTAGCCAATCATCTAACCGGGAATCTGGCCAATAACACACACAGAATTAGGCAGGCTAATCTCAATGTGAAACATGGACTGGTAACTTAATATAACAGATCATTAGCAGAGAAGCAGGTTGAAAAAATTATTACACCATAGCATTAACTACAACTACATGACCTTCATAATGACCTTTACTTCTGGATTTATTTGATTAAGCGAGCTCTTAGCTATCTACCTAGATTTGCTGTTGATATTAAACAGTACATTTCTAGGGAGTTTCTGCAAAATGTTGGAGGGATTAAACTGAAGGGAGAAAAATTACTCAAGAATAAGCTGAGTTGATCTATTTGAACTATTCAGTAATGCTTTAGAGATGCTTTAGGTAGCTGATCTTATTAAATAGGCTCTGCTGTAAGTGGTCTATCAGCTACAGAAGACATTCAATTTAACCTGGGGCAGAGAAAATAATAAAATCAGCCTTTCTTCCCTGCATAAAAACATTACACATGTTCATGCAGACAAACAAACTGATAATGCAGTTTTTGGAACAATTAAATCTTTTTGGCCCCACCACCAAAACCTTCCTCAGATTAGATGCCTAGCAGGCAATGATTTCTTTTCACCATCTCCAACTCCTACCACTGTTTCTCTCACTTTCTTCTCTTCTCTGTATGCAGGTGCAGTCGCCCACAGAGCTCCATGCTGACTCCTGTCAGTAAGAGGACAGGTATGCATGATAAGCACAGATCATCTTTGTTCTCTCTGTCTCACTTCTATCCCCCCACCCTTTGCATCCATATAGAGGGCATCGAGGACCAATTCAAATGCAACACTGAGAAGAATAGAAGGGAAAAATGAGGCTAAGACAATATTCAACAACTGCCTAACCAACAATGAGCTACAGCAACCACAGTCAAAGCCACAAGACTGTCTTAACAAACGGATATTAGCTTTTCTGAAGAAAGTACAATTCCACAGATTTACTCTTGGGATAAGCTCTACTTTCAGGTTGGCTCTGCATATGCATGATCTACTGTACACCCGCTGGTCTTTCACTGATCATTTATTTAATCATTGTTCAGGCTTTGCATGTCCCTTCCCCAAACTATAAAACTAGGACTACATTCTATAGATGTTGGCCAACATTTCTGTTTGCCGAGATGGAGCAATGAAGCGATGCCTCTGTGGTGCTGCTGGCGAAAATCAAAGGATGAACACTGACTGCTGACCAGTTACACACTTAGACCGCTGATGCACCGAACAACCTCAAGAGGAAACACACAAGAGAACGCACATGCACAGTCTTTCAAAGGCGTCAATTACAGCCGTGCATTTGTTAAACGGACACGCCGCTCCTTCTGTTTTTTCCCCCAGACGGATGGATTGTGTAGGCTGGGTGGTCATGGAACAACAATCACATCAAAGCGCCCGTGACAACTCAAAACGAACAGCTTGACAAAAGCTGCATCAACCACGCATCTCCAATCTGCGTGACACACGCTGAAGTGCAAGTGTGTATGTGCATGTAGTTTGTACAGCAATTTCTATAGCATGTTCTCTAGATGAAAACACAGGGGACACATTTAGTTCTGCTACTCAGGTCTGTTTCTGGGCCCACACCACGATCAATTTAAAAAGTGGATCCAGTATTAGAGACGATGCTAATACAGGTGCACCAGTTCAGCCTGTAACATGCCAACATCCAGGCACTTTCTGAAAGATACTTGCTAAAGCACTTTGAAATTCAACCAACTACCTGTAAATTCATTAGAGTAAATAATATTTTTCTGAAACCTTTTCAAGTACCTTCTCAAACATAAATGCTTGCTGCAGGAATAAAAATACAGTCAGTGCAGTAGTTGAGGACTGTGCGAACAATCAGTGTTAAGCTTACTCTTCTCACAGGTGTTGAAGTGTAAGTGTGGGGATGATTAGTGTAAACTGTGCTTCAAACAAACATCAAATTTGTCACAGGAAGTAAACATGATGTTTTAAAATTACAGCCAGAAACATGCTTAATCTTCTCTAAATCTAAAATATTGCCACACAGCAAAAGTATTACCACTCAACTTTAATGTCAGTGTGTTCAGCACATTTTTCACATATAGCGTGAAAACCGATAACAGAGCACAACATGGAAATCTATAATATAATTTCAGTTATTTGTGCAGGAAGCTAAGATAGTGGGTTTTTTTTTTTTATAATTTCTCTGAGGAGAAATTTGTTTCACATTTTTGCTCTGAATGTATGCTCTGAAATACAGTCTATAAGTCTAGGCACACTTACTAATGCCAATATAAGCACCAAGCATTGGTGTAATCAGTTGTTTATTTTGTACTGCTGCCATGTCTGAAAATAAAAGAAATCCCACTGATTGTGTTTATATACACTTAACAAGGCTACTCTGACAAACGAGTTTTCCTGGGTAACTGAGGAACGAGTTTACATGCACTTGGTTACTGGATATTTGCTTATACATACAGAAGATTAGTAATCTGAATTCTCTTCTGCCTTGGTTGTTGTTTTAGAAGCATGACTCACAGATTCTAACCGTATAGTGACATAAGACGCTGTTTGCTGACCTCCGTTTTTTTTTTTTTTTCTAAATGTGTGTTGGGAGAGCTGACTGACAGGGCTCAGAGAAATGCAAACAGACACATGAACCATCACATTTAGACGTGTACAGGGTACTTTGTATTGGTTTCAGTTTTAGTTGAGCTGAATTACTTGAGTTAAAAGCGAGGCACCATTGTTCTTTGTAATGATCTCCCCTTTCATCCAGCCACTCCTCTCTGCTGAAAGTGGTGAGTGTTTGTAGCCTTTGTCCTGTGCATGTGCTCTTATAAAGAGCTGATTAGAAACCTGGTCACATGCATACCAGGTAGAAATCTGAGTTCTCCAAGATCAATATACCAGGCCAAATCAAATTTCTCTAATCTCCTAACCCAATTGCAGGCATCAGGTTTCTCATTTACATGACACAACCTGGTTACTTCGGTGTACCTTTCAATAAAGAGAAAAGATGGAAAACTCTTCTCTTTATGGAAAACCACTTTTCTCAACTGAGGCTGAGAAAAGTGAGGTAGAAACGCAGCTATAGTTAATTTGCAATAAATATTAGTCATTGCTACATTGTAGTGTAGCTTATACAAACAGCAGAGTAAGTTGAACCTCCCCCAACCCCACATAATTAAATGTAAAATTAAACAAAACACTTAACTGGCTCCAAACACCCTGTGAAGCTTCTAATGTGCAAGTGAGCACACAAACACAAATATTGCTCTGATTGTGCAGCAGAGCCAATTCATCACACTAACAAATTGAGCTAGCTCTCAGTGCCATTATCCTCCATCAAGGCATCTGTGACTTGTGTGGCCTCCAGGCTGCTGACAAGCACCTCTTGTTAGGTAGCAATCTTGCTAACACATTCAGAATAGCCCCACCAAATTGGCTGACAGGCCAATTGGGGAATAAAAACTAGGGCATCAGCAACCTCAATTCAGTGAATGAGTCAACCGGTGTTTTTCCACCTTTATAGTGTATACTGCCCTTTGTTGTTTTCCCAAACAGCATCTTGGTTAGCCTGCAAAAAGCTTAACGCACAAACTATTGCACATTACTCACAGCCAAGGGGATTACCTCAGAATTTAGGGTATGGAGACTGCAGGAGGAGAAGAACAGTCATGTCAAATAAAAATGGTCCAGTTGACAAAACTAACCTTCCGTGGAACCAATAACAACAAAAAATAAACAAGAAGATCTGGTATGACACTGTGAGCCTTTCATCGTGCTATCTGGTTCTTTCCCTGTGCCTGATGCTCCTTTCTGCCAGAAGCAACTCATCTACACAAGCCCCAGGTGCCTTGGAACAGATCTATCGCTCTCTGTCTCACACATGCAGCACACCTCAGATTCACATACTCCCCCTGCTATGCCTGACACTAGTCCACTGGGAGGCCCAGCCTGGGAAATAGCACTTAATCATCAAGGGCTTGACATCAAGCCTTCTGACTGAATAAAAAGCAACAACAACAACAACAAAAAAAATCAGCAATGGGACAATAAAAAAAACTATGTGTGGTTGCATACATTACTCACTTTACTCGTGTCATGATATGACTCCTGTGCAAGATGGCCAGCCCTGCCAAGCTGGTGTGTAGAAAAAGGAGCTAAAGCCAAAAAAGTCATTACTTTTTACATTGACGTATGCAGCAAAATGGCTAAAAAGATGCTACAGCAACTAATTTTATTCAAGAAAGCATGTGGCTAAGGGGGGCATCTGGTAAATCCGTGTCTACTGTAGTTAACTGGACACCATATCTAAAGTGAGTATTTTATAAGCTGTTGTACATTCGTGGGTTTAAGCGAGTATCACAGTTATAGTCAAGTGTCTGGCAGGAATGATCAATCACGACAAGTCACAACCACACCACTGCACTAGCTAACATGTTGCAGTGCAAGAACCTACTCCTGCGATGACCTGATCTACTTAGAGATAGATGTCATGATTTTTTTTATGTGTGGAAAAGACAGAAAGAAAGAAAAACAGGATGTGCATGTGTGAAAAAGGGAGTCTACACACTAGTGCTGCAACCCCCACTACTTTTGCTGGCTTTTCAAGAAAGCTGAGCTAGTAACATCACTGGTGGCTAAGATTTCATTTTCACAGCACTTAACAACTTTCTGCAGCAAAGGAGGTTTATTAAAGGGGTCAGGAACACTTCTGAGGTGTTAACTGATATCAAAGTGTTGTCTCAGACAGTGGAGGATTGTACAAAGCATCAGTAAAACCGCTGACATTTCAGGTGTTAAATCACATTTCTCTTGTTTTAGGATTAACAATCAAAGGCAGGCAAATATCACTGGATTTCCTTTGTGCTTTATATGAAATAATGTTGCCGCCTCCAAAAAGGTCAGAGATTCTGTATTACATTCTGTCTACAGAGGTGCAAGTTAAACACCAAGATGATAAGAATATTAACGTGGATGATGAAAGTGGTTGCTACAGTTTTTTTTAGACCTTTTTTAAGACATTAGGCATTTCTGAAGGAATAAATCAAGTCTACTGCACCCACATTTTGAAGAGTACATGAGGAGAGGCAGGTGGAAGAATGTGCAGGCAGGATGTGCTGTGGTGGAGGAGAAATGAAGACGATGAGTTCTGATAGTGTTAGAGCATGTTAGGCAGTTTCCCAATGGCCTGTGGGCAGACAATCTTCTCTTAACCTGGTAACGCTGCTGTAGCAAGTGTGTGCACACATGGCACAAAAACACTTCAGCAGCAGATGGCACAAACCTTTTCAATTTACTAAAACTTAAAGAACGGCACCCATTTCTAGGTGTGAATAATTGTGATTGTTTTGAAGTGATTGGTTTATCTAATGGAAATTTTGTGTTGTCTGCATGCTAAGTAACTAAACTTTAACCTGTAGTACACTTTTTGTATCTGTCAAGTTCAACATGGGGACAGGGCTGTAGGGCCATTTCTCCTTCACAATAAATGGAAGTTGTCTCTGGCCCAGCTTTTTGAATCTATGTGTGAACACTAATACTCACATTAAATAGATCAGATTCATCATAAAAATCCAGTGTCTCCACCATCAGTCACATTTTATCACGATGGGTCATCAATTGATTTTTAGTGCCACAGAACATCTTAGCCTCATGTTACCTTACACAGAAGGTATTTAAATGGAGGTTCATGCATTGTTGCATACTAATTTTACATTTTGAGGAGGAGCAGCACTGGTATCAAATTTGTATTCTGTATCAACAGAAGGATTGGGGATATTAATTCTGCAAAAGAAAATTTGGACTGTACATCTTTCATTAGTTATTACCAATTTTTGTGACAAGCTGTAAAAATTAAATTTTCAATTATATGAAGCAGCATAGAAAACTAAGGAAATCTTCCAACTAACAGTGACTTGGAAATATTTGGTACTTCCACTAAAACTCACTTGGAAGACTTGGATATTAAAAGCCAAATTTCCCTGATACATGGATTTGTTTTAAGGTCCATCAAGACCTTAAACAAAGCTCCAGTCATGTTAGGCAGCAGCAGTTCTGACAATGATAGGTCAAAGAGAAAGTAAGAGTGTAAGTGTGCTAGTGTGAATGTGTACATCTGTGCTTGCGATACCAGAGTATCCAGCTCATTATCTGCCCGACAGGGATGCTTCTTCTCCCCTCACTCTACTGTCAGAACAGATTTCCTGACATAACTACGGTAGAAAAAAAAAAAACCTGACTGCATCCAAGGAAAGTTCCACTCCAGTACACACATTTAGTGCCTCTCCATGCTAGTTAGATTTTCCTTCCACTAACTTAATAACCAGGACAGGGAATATGTATAAAATGTAATTCAGGGAGAAAGAACAAATCAAATCCAAGTAGCAGGCTGGAAATGCTGGTACTTAAAAAAGGGATATATTTGTTCCTGGTGTGGCCCTAGCAGTTGCACAATCACAAGGTATCGTCTTACACAGTACACCACAATATTTTTGTCAAAAACCATCAACTGCCTGAGGTATATCAAGTAATAATTTTGTTTTAAATGAGGGCATAACTTCAGAAATTAATTACTTTAATGAATGAAGACGACAAATGGGTCTCACATGAATGCCAGCTAATCTCTGCTTGGTTTTGAAATAAATATTAGGAAACCAAAATTAGCAAAACCAGAACAGTCAAGTCATATGAAGCACTTATCTACACAAAAAACAAAAATCAGTATGGCTTGTGGTGTTTGCATATTGCAGAATAAACATGACACTTTGATTATTGTAAATCCAATCTTGATTCTTCAAATTGCCAGCTTGTTTAACGTAATGGTTAGCTGCAGATAATTTGAAGCCCTGCGCACAGGGAGAATCAATAACAGCACTCAAGCATTGAGACAACAACACTAATCATGTATGCCGCGGAGTGATGGCCTCTTCCAATCAGCATCCTATGTGTCTGTAGATGTAAAATAGTACACTTTGTTCCCCTTGCTGTCAAAAAGGTTCTGTTGTTGTACATGGTGCAATATGATCATAAAAAGACATTTTAGAGAGATAAATATATCTTTGTAAATGTCAACAGATGATGCCAGAAAATATATATGAATAATGTTCAATTCAGTTTTCTTAGCAAAAACATTACTCCCTGGGGTTGGCTGATGTGTTAATCTGTAAAAACTCAAGCAGTGAGACGGGCATACACACTGAAGAATTCCTGAGAGGGTTAAATATTGAAAAAAATAGAGCGCTGGTTCTCAGTAAGCTGTACAGCATTTCACACAGGGGTCAAAAGATGACTACAGGTGGGAGTTGATGTTGCAAGATTTATGAATAGTGGACAACAAATATATTTCTGGTGTAAATCTCAATTTCAACGTATTTTCCTTGCAAATTAATCATTATTTATGGTCTAATGCTTCTTAAAATGAAATTAAAAAAAACACAATTCATCATTCTGCACAGTTATTCCTGCAACAGACGGTTCCATCCAAGCATTGCTTTGTTTTTGGGGTCAAAGAGAACATTTTTGAGAGCAACAGATGTAGAGTACTTATAGCTGCAAGGGTTTATAAAGTTCTGCATATCAAAAAGTGTCTTTGCTTTCTTGTCTGTGACATGTTGCCAAAGAGATGTGCATTTTTAGCTCTGGAACCAGGCAAACAAATGCCACTGTATAACCTTATACTGAGGCAGAACAGCTCCCACTGCTACTGTGCAGCATATCAAAATGCCATAGGTGATATGTGTGCCAACTGTGCAGCACGTTGTACAAAGACTGTAAATAAAGAATACATTCTAATGAATGTGTGACACTTGCAACAAATCATTAACAGTGCTAAGGTCTGTGTTTGGAGTAGCTCATCTGAACCACAGCAAACCTGTCATAACCCTAAGCTCTGACCGTTGGCTATAAAATACAATCAGGTTATCAACATAATTGAAAAAGCAAGTGTCACCCTGAACAAGACGAGCACCTGTCCTTGAAAATTAATAAATGTAGGCATCGGTAGTGCTGCGTGATTGAATGGCACTGAGTTTATGAGGGCAGTGAGGGAATGACAGTGCATTACAAACAGGAGGACACTTGTGAGCCCATGTGACACTGTTACCAATCGGAATAATCCTGCATTGTGATGACTGACACACCAGACCGGATCAGTTGGCTTCCGGGTTGTAAGCAATCCTCAGTTATGATGAGCACCCGCTGTAATTCGTGTAAAAAATCTGGTAGTCCAGGACGACTTTCCTTGATCACCATTTTTAAATTCAACAGCAAGTTGCGGTAAAAACTAAGAAAACTAATAAGTAAATTTGTCTTAATCAATCATATCGACTACAGCAGAAGCAGCAACTCGGATGTAGGAAGCAACAATAATTTTAGTGTCAACCGATCAAACTGAGTTTTCAATGAACCGGACTCGCCCTGAGGGACAGTCAAATTGTCTTTGTATGTCTCTCGGATGCTCATATGTTTTCTACAATCTAAACAAAACTAAAAGCTCACCGTGCGGCTCAGTGCAGCTTTTATTCATGCCCATTGTTTGACCAGTGCCAAAGTGGTGTAACAGGACTAGCTAGCGTTAGCTGCGTGTCAGTCCGATCAGCACATGTGTAACGTTATGTCAACGTCCGCCATACAAACTACACTTAAACCTACTGTCCCCCCACATTTAAAGTGTTTGCACCAAGGATATTTAAGAGAAATCCTGCTGTCGGCCACTAAGAAAACATCCCGAGCATGAGGAGTAAGATAATGTCAACAGATGAGTACTTAAAACTGAGTTAAACTGAATAATAATCAAAGAGTATAATATTAAAGTCAAATTAATTTAGGTTTTCTTTAATTAACAAGAAATAACATTGCTCCCCCAGACCCCCCGTCTCGTCTTTGATTGCTAACTTCAGCTGTTACCAGACGATCAGCCTGCCTTGATGAACGTTAGCTAGCTTACCATGGATCAAACTCGTGGATGATGCTCTCGAACCGGATCACGGCGAAAAGTCTGGAGCTGAATCCCGCCAGACAGGCCAGGAAAAGAATGCTAAACGATAGTAGAGACTGCCACCCCGCTGGCTGAGTCAGTCCGCCAGACAGGCCTCCTTTGCCCCCTCCTCCACCCATGGTACCGGGTCGGCTGTTCCCGTGCACTGAGCTCCCGGCATTGGCGGACGCTTTGTGCTTGCCGTCGCTGACTGCGTGGTGCTCCGCCATTTCTGCGTGCTGTGTCAGTTGGATTTGCTAGAGCGTCCTCCTGCCACACTCCCGCGTCTCCCTCCGCTCCGTATCGTCGTAAACTCCTCTAGTTTGGACACAGTCTCTTAGGTATCCTGTCTCCCGAGTCCCCTGGTTATATATCTATATTAATTCAGTACCGCTACTCCGACAGACAGTCGTTACATCCCGAAACGCACACTCATGCACCACATACGGAGCCTCCGAACACTCAATCCGCTTCACGATTGAACACCGGTGGAAAGGGCGGGAGGGACGCGGCGGGCGGGGCGTTAGGAAGCTCTGGCAGCCTCTCACAGATCGACAGGTACGAGAGGGCGGGGTTTCACGACTTTAAGCCAATAATAGGGCAGCACCGGCTAGATAGACAAACCAGTCCGCCAATGGAAACATTAAATCAAGGCTGAGCGATTGAAATCAGGATTATCCATGTTATATATGAAATTGAGTCACTACGGTGTTCACTATAAATTAAGTCGTTATTGCTCAGATTTAAGTTAGGTACATAGAGCTGAGTTAGTCTTTCATAGAGTGTAACAAAGATGATGCGAGATGTCCATATAACCACAAATCTTTAAAAGTAAACTGTTTCCTTGCAGCTAAAAACTATAGGCAGGTGTGCGAAGATGAATGTTCTCAGTGAGTGCAATATTTCTGTTGCCCTTGGATGTTCTGGACCGGGTGGTGGAGTGGTAATAAAGATTGATGTGTCTCATCTTTATTATGTCCGCCAGCGAAGACAAGAACACTGCATTCATCATTCTTTTAAACTCAGGCTGTACTTTCACAACTTCCCCCAAAGCACCGAAGGCCTATATTGGAATTGTGGTTGAATGTACAGGTTTACATTCATTTTGTGCTTGCATTGTTTTATTTCACAATGAGACAGTGCAGGATACATTTGTGATTTATCTGTGATGTGATTTTATCTGCATGTGGGGAAGAACATTCTTCTTTTAATGCTGTATTATAAACAGAAAAAAAAAGTTGTTGCACAGAGGTTATCCTTGGAACACTGTGCACCCATGGGAACCTGTTAAACAAACAGTGATGTAATTTGATCATTGACCCCCAAAACATTAAAAAATGTATAAATGTCTAGTTTATGCATTGTATCAGCTTTCAACACTCATTGCTTTCAGACATTTGTGGGAATGCCTTAACAGGTCCTTGGATTGGACTATCAGTGTTTTAAATTAACTGTAGGCTTTTCCATTTAAAAGTTGTCAAGTATATAATTTTTACTGTTTTTTATTTGAGCATTACTGGTTTATAAACTTCACAAAATGACCCAAATTACCAACCTTACTTTGCATAAACAGTGTTTACAGCTACTCTGTCACCCATAAGATCATGATTTAAAAAGTGTCAATGAAATATTCATGCAGAAGAATTGGAGTGAAGTTTGATCCAGCTTAGCACAGCTGTAGATCAGAGCTATCTTCTGGAGCAAAGAGGAGGAGATAAGAGGGAGATGAGAGTTGGAGAGACGGGGAGATGGAAGGCAAATAATAAAGGAGAGTAAAAGGATGATTATGAAAATTGATGGGGGTCATCATGGAGAGTAGATGGAGTGGCAGCAGTGGATAAGAGTTTTGAGTGCATGAAGAGATCACAGAGACCAAAGCTTAGTGTTGCAGGCAGTATCACAGGCACATGCTGCAGCTGAATGTCAGTACCAAAAAGAATTCATGCACACATGCACACAACACACAACACACAACATATATGCAGGCAACAGGGAGTGTAAAGATACAGTGCAGCCAGATACATATAAGCACTCACACTTAAGCACATGCATACTGCTAAATGCATCTTTATGTATGCACTAGCACAACGCACACAAGCACGTGTTCACACATGCGCCCACTTCCTTGATCATTCATCAAGGCCTGCTTATGCTGCAATGAACACCCAATCCATTCAACCTTTCCCCTCTTCCTCCAGATTCTGAATGCATGACCTTTGAGACAAATAGAAATGCAGGCTGTGAAGACTGTCTCAAGCACATCTATTGTCAAAAGGCCAAGCCCAGATGAAAGCCAGCCAAAATAAGGTTTGTTGCCAGGCACGGCAGCTTCAGCTCCATCTCCAGGAGCAGACTTGTTTGTGTGTTCTTTGTCTTTCTTTTCTGTTTTTTCTCCCCCAGAACATTTCAGACTCTGTGATTTTATGCTTGGCATTCTTAGGTGTTTTCTTCACTTTGGCCAGTCACGCAAAACAGCTTGAGATGCTTGGCATCAAATTTCTTTGCACCTTTCTCTCGGTCATTTTCTCTCTGCTTTGACAGCATGTGTGAGAGAGAGTTAGAACAAAGAGAAAAAGATGTGTCATAACTGGTCAGGAAGATTATAATCATTATGCCCACTTTTACACTTTTTGCCTAAACCGAAACCAGTGAATCCTGAAAGCTACAAACAGCTACGGTATCATCGAGGAGCAGTATTGACTGGATTCAGCTATTTGTCACAAGATGCATAATAATCTCAAATCTCTCAGACAGTTGTGCACGGTGTTATGTAAGTATGTGGGACAAAGCAAAGAATCCTCAATGAATCATCTCTGTCTGGTGAAAGCAAAATTGCTGTATACATTTAAAGGAAGCCTCCAAACAAATAAACATGGTATACAAAGTGCATGGTCACTGGTGGTCATTAGCAGTGGATGGAGGCTTTCCAAGCCTGCAGACTGTAGATGTAAATGGATTAAACCTATTATATATTGTATATTCTATCAAAAAAGCAGGACAGAACAGCATGTTTGGTTGTTGTGACAGTAGCAAGCTTTGAAAGACTTCACAGTCTGTCTCTGTGATCTAGTGTAGCAGGGTGACTAGTCAGTGGCTGGGGATCGCCACACACACTAATCTGCACTGCAATCATTAACAGAAATGAGAGCACTTAGGCTAACGGAAACCGCTCTTATGAATGCTATTTACCTGTGGCCAAGAGAGATTTAGATAGCCTGTTTTAACACTCGCCAAGAAACTGCTCAGCATCACAATAATTGACTAAAGGTCAAGTTTCACATGTTGTTAATGGAATTCCTAATTTCTTTTTGATAATGATGTATTCAGGTTTGGTTTCTATGACAACAGAGTTAAATGAAATGATGAGTGCAGGTCATAGTAGTGAGTCAGAGGATGAAAAAATAACAAATACATAAGTAATGACCCGAGTTAACCTCTAGTTGGTGATGTGGGGTGTTTTACTAAGCGCACAGGGTTACCTGTGTGCCCTTATCAGTGATACACCATTTCACACTGGGCATGTCTCGTTTCTACAACAGTCAATGGGGCGCAGAGGGGCAGTTATATCTTCAAAATGTGAACATGACTCACTTAGCTGCAGGCAATTTTGGATGATACTTATAACTGCACAACATCTTAATGCTGATGCTGACTGAAGGTGTGCTGGCGTAGGATCAGCATTGGGGTTCACCTTGTATTGTAGGACTGTTAATCTTTATCCACTGTGATTATCTATAGCGATACATTTCTTAGCTACTGAATTCATATGCACCAGGCACAATTGAGTCCAGAACCCTAACAATTGCTTGTTATGAATATACGAAATAATGCGGCGATAAGCTCCTACAGTATATTTTGTAACAGAATGTAATGTGATCCATCATCCCAGAGATCAGAGTTGTTTTTGCTCACTTTATAAAGCTATATCTACCTCAGGATGCTAGTGCATTCATCAGTCATTTATGACGAAAAGTAATTTCTCTTTAAGAGGCTGCGAGCTGCAGACACAATGACTGCTTCAATTGATAATATCTTTTGCTTTTTTATTTGATTGCCAGTAATCACCTACCTTATAACCTGAAGTAGAACAAAGCAATCAATGCAATAATGCTGTCAATGAAAACTTCCATTTTTTAAAACATAAGAGAATTTTCACAAGAGTCGCATTATTGAATCTTTATTTTACTTGGAATCATTATTTCTAATACTCAGTCACAGACTCTGTCATTTTAATTTTTAATCAGGCTTTTAATCACAGCAATTATGCAATTATGGAACTGAAACAAAATATTGGATCTGAGTGTCACAAATGTACACAAATAGGGAGAGAAATCCTTTAGTTAATTATTTCTTTTTCCTGAGAACAACTCTAAAAAACATATCAGCTTGGGAAATTGCCTGTAAACATTCAGTTCAGCACATTGATCAAGACTGATTCTGACCTGTTGACTCAGCTCAAAATGCCTGCAGCGATTTTTAAAATCCTACTGGCATGCTGCATAAAAAGTTTATATTAAACTTTGAATGAATTGAGCAAGAGGGAGCTATTGAGGGGATAAAGAAGAGTGAGGTACTAAGCTGAGCTCAACACAGATATCAACAGTCTGGAGGCAGAATGTCAGACTCTGTTAAGTTGACTTGCATTTTGACCTCTTCAGGATAATAGCTGCCTTATCAAAAATTTCCCTGGGTTTGGTATGGTAGTAGCCACTGCATGATGTCTTTTGAAGGGGGCTTGCCATTCAGATATGAGAAATGTATTGCATAGAAAACATTTGAACTCAGTCTGATATTATCCCCATGGGAGAGGAAAAAATATGACTCGCGTGTTGGAAATTGAAGTATGCCTTCCAATTTTGCAGCTGCCTCAGCTTGACAAATGACCCTTCTTTCACTTTCCTGACTAGCCAGCATGGGGTGTCTCAATTCGGAAGACAACAGACTTACTGTATGTGGTATTGGTTCACTGACAGCCCTGGATCCTCTGTGGTAACAGCATTCACAACAACAGCAGCAGACAGCGAAGATGCCTTGGTGACACGATTCTGCTGTGCTCACAAAGCATGTCTGTCCAGTTCTTTCAAAGTTCATATAGAGAAGACCCTGCTATAAATGTCTATAATTGCACAATGCATTGTTAGGTTTTAATACTTTTGTGATGTAATTACTAAACTGATGCACTTTTGCCCTTTGTATAACGTGCAGATACATTACCTTTAAGTCCAGCTTTGGTCTAATTTCTTCCCAAGCTGTGAGCACTCTAGGTGTGGGTCAATAAGAAGTGGCCCATTCGGCCAGGAGTATGCATCTCTGTGTTCAACCCATGTCCAATCGATTCTCCTCCTAGTTGCCCTTGATCGGTCATCTGACAGAACACAGTTAACACCTCCTAAATAAAGTTGAACTTAGCTGGCCTCTCAACTGAATATGGGAGAGATGGGATGAGGTGGCAATCAGGGGCACCAGAGGACAGATACAGGGAGGGGGAAGAGAGAGATGGCAAGCCTTCTGTTCACTTTTTAGTGCTGGTGATGTCATTGCTGACCACCATGATCGCACACATTTAAAAATAAACAGTCAAATACAGACACGCAGGCAGGAAGATTTGATGCTATGACATTTGAAGAGCTGTAAACGAAACCTACAAAAAGGTAGGGGGAAGCTAACCAGGAACCGGAAAATAGCAGTGGGAATGTGAGTCCATACAACACCATAGGAGACAAGGCATGAACGACAAACAACAAGCTGTGAGCCAATGAGGAGAGTGAGAAACAGGTGTGAGGTAGGTGGGGCAGGTGTGTAGATTGAGGGCGGTGGGGTCACATGAGTAGGACAAAGATGAAAGACTGAGGACATCTTGTGGACGAGTGACGGTGAAAATTATTTTTTACGTATAATTGTTATATTGTTGAAATAGACTGTATTAAGAAACCAGCTTAAAAAGAACAAACCAAACTATTTACTGTATTTTGAAAGAACAGTTCAACATTTTGAAAACTATAGTTATTTCCTATCTTGCCCAAAGTTGAATACCACACTCATGTCAGTGCATTCAATATAAACTTCACTTAGCTAAGTTTCAGGCTGAGAGACACAATCCATGAAGCAATTGTCCAGGGGATGATATGCCCGTTAAGATAAGAGCAGCAGGCAGCCAAGGCCCAGAGATGGAGAGATGAGACTGCTGGTGTATTTGGAGCCATTATCTCCTCTTGTAAATGTTTGTCTGTCCATATCAGAACTGATATGAGACTGGGAGTACGGGAACAGCTAGCGTAGTTC
>JAUBNQ010000003.1:6512883-6526625 GCA_032353495.1 Ctenopoma kingsleyae
AGTTCAAAAGCATCTGCAAAGCTCACTGATTAAGGAGTAGGACTAGTCAC
This sequence comes from Ctenopoma kingsleyae, assembly GCA_032353495.1. Classification (NCBI taxonomy): domain Eukaryota; kingdom Metazoa; phylum Chordata; class Actinopteri; order Anabantiformes; family Anabantidae; genus Ctenopoma; species Ctenopoma kingsleyae. The sequence continues at coordinate 6,512,934 of JAUBNQ010000003.1, forward strand.
TCGAGCCAGACTAACTGTTTCCTTGTTTCCAGTCTGCTGTATGCAAAACTAAGCTAGCCTTATATAAAACAAACAGACATGACCTTGGTATCAGCAGCTCTGTATTGTCTAAAATGTGAAACTATTCAAGACACAAGCGCTGGGTTGTGGCTAATTTTACAGCTTTATAAACTAATATTTTGCATTGTTGGAGAAGAAAATCCACATTTGCAGAGACCAGGTCTAACCCAACAGAGATCCTGTCGTATTAGTTTATATACCACATGTAACATTTACTGATAAAACAACGTTAAAGTTCTGTATTTTACATATGACTTTTTGTTATGGTCTTATGTGTTACACTTCCTTTGGTTGAACTTTTCTGTACATTTTTTTTTTTTTACAGGTAATTGAGAATAAGGTGCAAATGGTTTTCAACAGTGCCACAGCAGATTAAAATGGTCACATTAGGTTTGCTGCAGTCTATTATGGAACATTAACTGGACTGGGAGAGCAATCAGTAAATTATTTCTAAATAGACAAATGAATATGGAACACAGGTTTTCAAGTATACTGAGCCAAATTAGCCCCAGCTTACCATCACATTAAACACGCAACTAGATTGATTGATGCAGAGAATTAAGTGGACTGGCATTGTCCCTGTCAGCTCAAATGACCAAATCATTCTCGCTTTTTTGTGAGGAAATTGCAATATAACTGCCAAGCACTGATCTTGTTAAATGTAAACAAACCAGACACTTCATGTGTGCTCCAAAGACTAACCCCTTCAGATCAAACACACTGCCAATGTCCTGAACAACTTTCTAGCTGAGAGTATAATAACACAATAGTCCATTCAGGCATAAGGAAATTAAAGTAATATCAGAATTCTCGTGTCCACAGCTGTCAGACAAACAATTTCAAGAGGACAGTGGAGATAATGGCTCCTAATACACCAGCAGTCTCATCTCTTCGTCTCTGGGCCTTGGCTGCCTGCTGCTCTTATCTTAATGGGCATATCATCCCCTGGACAATTGCTTCATGGATTGTGTCTCTCAGCCTGAAAGTTCATTCAAGAATGTGACTCCTGCTGCTGTCGCTATTGCTGCCAATAGTGAAGCTGCACACCCCAAGTGCTGCTTTGTAATAAGTCAAGTGAACATCTAAATCGAATGGATATTTGGAATAAAAAAAGGATCTGTAAATGACTGGGCTGGTGGGGGGAAATAGCCTCTAACATTAACTGGACCGTGAGAGCTGAGAGAGGTGATATTGAAGCAAGCAGTAATTTGTCTTCCTTGTCATCTCCTTACTGGTGCTTAAAATATTGTTTATAGCTCTCACCAACCAACGCACTTCGCAGCAGCTTTGATTGATGTATGAGGCGTTACCATGGCAACCGGCATGTGGGAACGATAAGTGACTTTGTGGATCACTAAGACCACTTAAAGGTGATGTTACATGTATATATTTTTGTGTGTACAGTACGTGAAAGCAATGATGAGTTATTGTTAACACTCTGCCTGCTGTTGCCGCCCACTCCAAGGGTTATTCGGGTTAAAAAGAATCATGACTGAGCAACTGACAAGGATAAACACGGTGCAGCAGGTATGGCGTTTAAGCAGTACTAATGCTGGTGGCTTGAGCTCATACTTTCTGATGCATTGTGTCAGGCAAGTGATGAAAAGTGCTGCGAGGAATGCAGATGGAGACTCAACAGAGGGAGAGAATCAGCCACAGAAAATTTTGTTAATGTATGCTTGCCAATAGCAGCTGTTTAAATGCAATTCTCACCGGGATACAAAATGACTCTGGTGTTTGGTGATTGGTTAGTGCCACAGAGTATGAGTTTTGGTAATGGAAAGACCTGTCACATCCTAAGCTCAGCTCCTTCATTTTCACAGTACAGTGATTTCATTTGTCATCCTCAAAGCATAAACATCAGCTCACTGGAATCAACACTTCAACCCAGTTGGTTTCAGAAGGCACAAATTATGTCTATGTATGCAGAATCCAGTAGAACCAGTATGCCCTCTACTGGTTAAAGAACAAAATGCACGTTAGGCAGGTTAGGCAGTTTAAGCGCAATTTTCTTCTGTAGTGTGGTTGGCAATCAAGTAAATAACAAACTGCCTTGATTAAAACAAATGCTGTGATAGTATCAAAGACAGGTGGATTTGTACTCATTTACTAAACAGAATAAAAAAATAAAAAATTAAAGGTACTTTTGATTTTAATAGGTACATAAAAAGCATCTTATCTGTTCTCTGTATTATTTACTATTGCTAAAGCCACAACTGAGTGAATACATTTCCAAGGTACAGCTATGTAAACTGGCATAACAGGATTAAACATAACAGGATTACATTGACTGACTATGTGCTAAATGATTCATATGTAATTACTTTACACTTGTCCTACACTGTTACCTAAACTGCACCCAAGTGTACAGACCTTTCCTGGGCATCCGTGCTCTGTGGCTCCTGCAGGAACACGGTAAAAGCTCATTTGAATTTTCTATTGAAAGGATGGCATTCTGTTACTGATTGTACTGCCACTAAAACGTGTCAGTAAAAGACAAAGTGCTTCAGGAGGCATTCAGAGGAATCCACTGTCTTAAATATGTATCTCCCTTTTGAGAACTTGACTCCTTTGCTGCAGGAAAATTGACATAACATTATTTGCTGATGAAAAATGAAGAGAAATGCTACTTTTGTTACTTTTGACACCACTGTTGTAATCCATTTATAATGTGAAATTATAACTCATTCATCATAAGCATGTCTATCCTGCGGTGGTGTCCAATTTATCTGTAGTGTAACCCACACCAAGTGTGCCTTTGGCATAGTTTATGTAAATACAGAATGTAAACTGTAGGAAGGGCAATGGAAATTTCCCTGTGAGATGACAAGTCAGACCACTGTAACTAATAAATCGCTTTACTACTGTTCCCAAATGCATTTGTTAAACAGTTCATGTATTTTCAATCATGATCACATCACAATTGCACCAGGGTTTTGAATTAGATAAATGTCATTTTAAAGTATAAAATTTTCATTTAATAAAATTTGTATTGGTGGCAGGACAGAAATTCTTACTTACCTTCTAAAAAGACAAGTAAATATTGGAACATGCAGTTAGGCAGAGAGCCACAGACATAGTCAGGCACATGCTTCAGTCTGAGACAGTGGTGGGCTCAGGATGAAAGGTCAGTGTCATTCACTGCAAACACACTCAATGCAACACTTTGTGAACCTGCTGAGCCTTTATTTTGGCACAAAAACACATGCATGAAGGCGCACAAAAACGTTGTCTATCAATCAGTAGAGCACTGCCATCATTAAAATATTTGACAGCAGTCTAACAGATTTCCCGTATTCCCATACATCATGATGGTCTCAGGAGTTATTTTTCCAAGCATAAACGAGTGAATGTGAGTATGTGAGTACCAACGTCAGCATGCAAATGTGTTTACAGTAATGCACGTAGGCATTAATGCATGATTTGTTCTGATATGATTTATGTTTGTGTCACAGTATGCCAGGAACATAAAACACCCTGTTCCAAGCTTAAGAGCAACTGATGGGCTCTGCATCACTGGACAAGACAAAAATGAAGATCACACATTTGGTAGGGCAGTCGTCTACGAACCCCAGGATTGTTTGTTTGACTCCCAGATCCCCCAATTCCTAGCCACATGTCGAAGTGTACCTAAACACAACACTGAACCTCAAACCCTTGGCGCCTAAAAATGCAGCTTCATGTGAATTTCTCCAAGTGGATTAATAAGGTATCAATTCTTCTTCTTATTATATTCAACTGTATTTTATTTTTGTGCTGGTTTGTGCTTTAGTTTCAAATACAGTTAACATCCTACTGCATCAGTATTAATAACAAAACTTAACGTAAGACTTGCACGTGCAATGTTTTAAAAAATTTTTTTTTTTTACATATTTACTTATATAAGTAAATCCACCACTATCAATGGCGCATGTATGCTGATGGTGGATGCCCACAGTTTTATATGGGTTGGATCTGTGTGAGCTTAAGGGACCTGAGCATATGGTTTGGCGAATGAAAACAATGAGATGAAAGTGGCTAAAGGCAGTGTAGACTTGTTGATTCTTGGTGGGATCAGAAACATTATCAAGCTCATTTGAAGACAGCATTAAAGCACCAAATTGACACACTGAGAACTGTAACACTTTTAATTATGGCTTAAAACCTTTATACAAAAATTCATTTGATATATATCTGAGCATGGGATCAGAATTCCCTTTTATGTAAGAAAAGCTCAGCTTTTATAGTATATAGCCTTTTATACATCCAAAATCTATTATTTATTCTCTTGTGTTGATTACGCAGACTTTCTTTTTTTGGATCAGAGTCCTCTGAGTAATATACATATACAAACACACACACACAAACAAACACACCTTTTTTCTTCTAGGCTGATTTGCTGTCTTTGTTTTACAGTTCATGGTCCTTGAGATTTGGTATCAGCCTTCCCTGCAGAATACTGGCTGAATGGGTTTCTTTCTGTTCCTTTGCTGTTGGCAATTTCCATTTCATGCCACAATAAATGATATTGCACCTTGAATCTTATGTTACATCCAGTTGTATTTACATCTATTCAAGGTCACCAGGGCACCTAACATTTAAGTAGACACTCTGATAAACTAAAATGGGGTATATTAGTGTAATTAAATGTTTTACATATTCTTTTTTACCCCCTTTTCTAAATACCCTTCTTCCTATACCTGAAATGTACTAACAATACAAAAAAACAACACTGAATATATTTCATTTAGTGTGCATAGATACTGATAAAGTGCAAATAGTATTTGGTTAAAAAAGCTTAATGTGATTTTCCTGCTTGTTTGTGACTTGATCTAGTCTTTGAAGCATGTACAAGAGAAAAATCAAGTCATTCACTGGGTTTATATTTAAATTGGCCCTGATCTGTATACTGTATGCAAGTCCATCTCTGGAAACAGTTTATTTTCATGTATATGATTTTCCAGTTTGCTCCTCCGTCACACATCTCTGACAAACCCACACTGGAGGTGCTTTCTCTCCAAGCTGCTCGGCTGTAATTCCTCAGCTGCCCCTTGTGTGGGCTGCATTTCTGTTGAGCTCTACTTCTCATCCACCACCAAGATTTCTTCAGGGATCTTCTCCTCTGAGTCAGAGCGATCTGACAGCTTGTCCAAGTACTCGATGTCGTTGAAGCGCTCAGCAACACACTGGGCTGTCAGACGAGCCTCTGGGTCGTGGTCCCAGCACTCTTCTATGGAGGCACACACCATCTGGATGCCCTGCAGGGGGAGCAGTGGAGCACAAATTTAATCAGTCAATACTGACTTGGAGCATACCTGACTGAGACTGGCACCACCAACAGCTGAAGCTATGACTCTGTATCTGTGTGTTCTTCCATGTATGTTAATCTATATCTGTGTGCCAGTATGTTTTCTATGAGTGAAATCAATAAAAGAATAAGTAACATGAATTAAGCAAACCTTTTCTCAAGTAAGGACTGATTAATCTGATCATTCTATTTTATGATAGTTGTGTTATAGCAGTAATAGTAGTAATTCAGGAGATTGGTTTTCATGATACATAAATAACACAATCTATCAAAGCAAGCGTATCAGGAAAGATAAACTATAAAACACAGCATGTGCTGTTGTACCAAAATCTCCAAGATACCTTCTGTATCTGATCTGCAGATGGAAGCTTCAGGTACAAGATGCATGAGTAATGCCAAATAACTTGCAGTTGATCTTTGCCATTGTCATGACAACACAACAGGTAGGCTTAGAAAAATAGCAATACTCCTTTGCACACATTCTGGTGTTATTATTTTCTTCTTTTACTTACTTTCCCAGAGGACAAATAGTCTTTTCAGCAACTAAGGAACTTTATCTATACTTACATTAGATTGAGTTACTTTACAATGCCTGCTGTGAGGGCCATAGTTACAGTGGTACGTATTAGTAATGCTGGCTATTGCTGTTTGGTCAAACACAGATCCAACAGCTGCTTCAGCTGATCTATAGACATATTTCTTTTTATGTTTATTAACAATAATGTGGCTCCCAGGCTAGTTATAAAAATGGAAACAACAACAACACACCGATATGAAACATAATGGAAAAGGGTTTCAGGTTCTGAATAGGCAGAGTTACATTAGGAGATCATTAAGTTAAAACATGTGTTGGTGCCTCTTACCCTGTGGTTGGTCCAGCTGTTGGGGATGTCAGGTCTTCCTCTGTCTCTGAGAACGCTGTCCTTCATGCTCTCTACACACGGATGTTCTCTCAGGTTCCCAAATGGAGGCTCATACTCTTTCACCTCTGTATGTTTGCACACAAAAATAAGAGGCATACACAAAACATTAGCCTGTCACCTATCCAAACACTGAGCTTTGGATGTTTTAGGCAAGAAATAAACTTTGAAATAGGTCACATCTGACAAATAGGGCTCTGTCCAACAGGGAGCCTAGATCGGATGGCCGTGCCCCACAGCGCACACATCACCAACACTTCTCAAAGGATTCACTCTGCGCTCTAAATTAAAACTGCAGGTTGCAAATTTTAAATAGCTCAGAAGCAGCACAAACAACTAAGAAATCATATGCTGCTGCTACATGGGGCCAAGGGGGAGATTTGCTGAAGAGAAACACTTTTGTGTTATCACATTTTACCCTCAGCACTGGCAATTGACCAGCTGAAGTTACTCAGGGCAGGATTTAAGAGCACCAGCTTAGAGAAAATGGAAATGGTGGGTCAAAAGATTCCAGAGAAAATGTATGTTTACATGAATTTATATATCCTCCGAGTAAAACAACTAATCAAATCACATGCATCTGAGAATGCACTGAGACAAGGAAAGTCTAACTAGCCACATGATTATGTGAGAAATGCTGACGTTAATAATTAGCTCAAGAATATGTTTCCTAGACAGAAATGTCATTTGTTGTGGAAGCAAAGACTAAAACTAATAACAGTTATATTTCTGACAATGGTCCTACAGCTGCTTTCTAGTGACATAAGGCTTTAAAATACACAATATAGGCTTAGAAGGATTACGGAACAAACCTACTATGCACAAAGCCTCTGTGTGAAGTGTTAATTTTTCTTCTTTGAAAGTCGCAGAGCTCAATAAAAAGATGCTAAATGAGCACAAAGAGATACAAAACTGATTAAAAACAGACACATGGCAACCAAAAAGAGAGACAAAATGATCCCATAGAGACCAAAATGATGAGAAGAGACACAAAGTGCCCACACATTTTCTTCAGAACCGTCCATGAGTACAGGCTGTTAGAGGCTGTTTATTGTATGGAAGAGTTACTGCTTGTAATTAGTTTACTGCAACCTAGGGGCACTTAGGTTGCAATAAACAAAGTAAGATTTGATTTCCATTTTATTGTACCAGAGCCCGTTCCTTTAGTTTCTGTTTTGGCTTCAGTTATCGCTTCTTTTTTTCTAATTGTGCAGATCTCATACAGACCTGATGGTGGATTTGAGCCTTGCGTGCTCTCATTTATTCAAACAATACACCTACAAGGCAGTTCAGTCACTGATCATATAATTAGCTGCTGCCTCATTAAAACAGGCCCCAGATACACAGATTTCAAGCATATACTGAATGAAAGGCACGGGGCATATTTGGCCTGTATTTCTATGTAAATCATCTATGTAAATCTGTCCCCACAGTTCACAGCAGTGGAACAAAGAATTGTCAGAGCTCAAGACTGACAAGAACATGTCTTTGAAGTTAAGCTGCCACATCTTGTATGGTGACAATTGTATATGCCAAAAAAATCTTGACTGGGGTAAAATACTAGAATAAAGTGTCCACTTCTCAGTGTATAGTTAGTAGGATAAGCTGTAGTTTCATTTCATTGTTTCAAAGAAGCTCAGGGGAAGTCATGAAGTCTGTACATAAGCACGCGGACACAGATTCATGCAACAGAGGACTCTTTTCAGAAGCTGAAACTTCCTATTTTTTATAAGCAAGGTTTTTTTGGTTTGGTGTAAAAACTTAAACAAAACTTCACCCGTCAGCCAATATTTAAGAAAAAAGAGACAGATGTTTCTTTTTGTTTTGACAGGTCTGAGGGAGTGTATAGCTGTGTGCTAGAGTGCAAACCCACTTTGTAAACTGTTGGGCAAACATGTTTATGTGTTCAACCCCAAACAATGGGTCCAAAATATATGAACCACACTACTGAGCACTTCAGTGTAAACAAAAGTGTGTATTCCAGGATGGAAAGATTGGCCAGTCCTGCTCTGAAAGGAAAGATGTTTTTTTTCCAAGTCAAACCTTAAATTAAACTCAGAACCAGCAAATGCCATTGAAAACACAACACAGGGCAAGTGAGGAATGCTGTGGTTTGCAAAATCCACAAACTGCATATTGACAAGATTCCCGCAAAGCCATAACAAGTTCAGCACAGTAACAATGAAGAGCTTGCACTGTCTCCTACGACACCTGACATGTAGTGACTGAATTTTGCATTGCTAGCACATATGTCTATTTTCCATGCCAGTTGTCAGGCATATCTGAAGAAACTGTCTGGGATCTGCAGCCAAGGGAAATTCAATTAAATATAGCTATTGCATCAGACTTAGGACAGTTCTCCATGAGTGTCACCCTTCAGGTGCTTTGTGATATACAGAGCTCAGACATTATGGAGCCCAGAAGGTCTACATGTTAAAACTACAATGTAAAAAACAAAAAAAAATCAGACAACTTTAAAGACATATGCTTGTAAATTGTTTAGATACAGACTATATGCTTAAATTGTAATAGTAAACCAAAGAGGAACCGAAAAACAAATACCAATCATCTTACATTATTTTTTACGCTTGTTCTTGTTCTTGTTCTTTTCTAATTCAAAGTTAATGTTTTGCCTAATTATTTTCAACAAGGCACAACTACTGGGAAATTGAACTGAAATTCTGTCACTGAAACACATAAATAATGCAGGAAAACTGTATCCAAACAGTGTTTCAACATGTACTTGGAAATAAGTTTGTCATGTGATGACATTAACATTGTTGAGTTTGTCTGGAAGTCTGGAACAGTCTACTTGACTAATCCGCTCCCAGCCACCTCTGCTGGTTTTCATTAGGCTGTGGTGGCTTTGACACTTGTTTTGTGTTCCACACAGGTTGTTAAAGTTATTTAGTACAGATGCATGTAAGTACGTTACATGTTAGCAGAGCCTATTTTTGTACATATGGCACAGAGTTACACTGGAGGCTAACCCTGCAATTAACTATAGATGATACATGACCTAACCTTCGCCTAACCTCATTAAAGAAGACCAAAACTATTTTAGCTCACACTGGATACAACTTCAGTGAAACCAAATTTGGGCACACACATTTGGTCCCTAATTTATCCCTAATCCAGTGGTTTACAGTCCTGAAACATACACACACACTGGACAATCGAGTCCTACAGGGCTTGATGATCTGACATCTGGAGAGCAGCTGCTACAACCTCTTCTCCTCTCCAGTCTAGCCCAACCTCTCCCTCTAGGGAGTGAAGACATTTCTCCGTGTGCAGCTCCATGTTCAGCAACACTCCACTATGAGCCCACTACTTAGCCCCACCCACCCGAGGAACGCCCTCATAGTCTTTCCAAGCCCTAAATCTGTACCAGCTAAATTATACAGGAAAAACATTTAAGGCAACAGAGGCAAAGATAACAAGGCTGAAGCCTTGAATCCAGTTTTTGCTTCTCTCTGAGGTGTGTTGATCTCTCAGTTTCCCTCTCACTACTCTTCCTCTGTCTTTATAGTCTTGGAAGATAAAGAAAGCATAGTAATGACTCATGGCTGACTGACTGGTGCTGTCAACAGATGGCTGTGTTCTCCTCACCTGGCAGATCTCAGATCAGACCACAGCCCCAGGAACTGTGACTGCCTGCCACTGAGACACAGAACGCTGATCAGACATCTGTCTTCCACAGACACACACACAAGCAGGTGGCATCAGAGACAAGAGGATACCACAGCTTTACCCCAGTCATTAAAACGATGCCCTGGGATGTGTCACCTTGAGTTTGTGTGTGTCTGTGTATTCACATGTGTTCTTATTTTGTCTCAGGCGAGGTGAGTTCTCAGGGAGTCATGAGTGACTCACTGAGCTCTGAAAAGACAAACTTCAAAAAGAAGAGACCAGCACCACGAAAGCATGAAACTTTTCAAGCACACTTTGTAAACAATTCCGTTTCTCATGCTGTTCTGATTCCAGTGTGAACACCACATCATGCCAGCAAACTATCTGTGAGGAGATTCAAATGACTGCATCTCATTTTGCAAAGGTCATTCTTTACTACTACTTCAGTGTCTATCAAGGTGAGAGGTTTTAGGTGTTAGTGCAGTGTCAGGTTTCAGCATGAGCATGTCTCCTTGAGTTTCTGGCTTAATGAACTACATATTTTACTTCTTTACTCATCTGGGAAGTTGCCAAGTGCAGAAAAATGGATGGAGAACATGGGAAAAAAAACACACGAATTAACCCAGCAGCTTCTTTTTTTAGTCTCTATTTTGGTCCTGGGGTGGGATGGGAACCCATCTGCTTCCCCTTTCTTCAATAAATCTAATCTCGCCTGTCCTCTCTGTCAGTCTGTGCCGGCATGAGTAAAGCCGGATGGCTGTCTACAGTGTAGGGGAGCAGTAGGAGAGCGATTACCTGCTGCGTCATTGCCTCGAAGAGGAAAGAAAAAGATGTGGAGAGAGAAGTGTCGAGAAACTGAGCAGAGAGAATCAACTTTAGGGGCAGGGGATGGGAATTTCTGTGACAGGATATTCAGAAAAATGTATTTAAGAGGGGTCTAAGACAGTGTTTAATGGCATGTATAGTAAGAAGGAATGAAACACTTGGACATGAATGGAGGAAGAGAGAAGGATAAGCGGGATGAATAAAGCTGTTGTCCTCCAAATCCCTGAAGAGGAAACCAAGTGAAGTGCCCCACTAAGCATTTTCATTTCGTCCATCACTAGCAACATGCATCCTTTTTGGTCTGCTCTCAAGAGACATTAGCCACAACACATTTTCCTAAAAAGGAGATGTCCATACTTATAAAGTCAACTTAACACTAAAAACTGCGTGTTGGGACCGTGCTCTTTGCAAAACAGGAAATAGACTATTTTCTTTTCAAAGGTGACCCCACAGGGCACACATATTCTCGAAGGAAAAGCAAAGGGGATTATGGGTGACTTGGCTATGTTTTTTTCTTCAGAAGCAGTCTTGGGCAGTGTTAACTATGCAATACAGTACAAGAAGGACTCCTGGGGGGGATCATGGCGGCAAAAACAGGAAGAGGCCAAAGTAGAAGCGTTCATGCCCAAACTCGGCTTTCAATCATTGCTCTGACACAATGGAGACAGGAGCAGTCAGAGAAACAAAATGGACCACAGAGACACCAAAGGGAAGTGAAAACAAATTACTGACTGTCGACATGAAATACTGCGCTGTGGTTTGCCTTCAGATAAACACCCATCTCTATTATTTGCACATATCCTGGCCTTGTTTTTGCTACAGAATGACAAACATAAGTAACGGCACATTAGTAAAGTGAAGGGTGATCCTTGAGACTTCTACAAGATGGATTGTTGTGACACTTTTAGATTTTGTTCCCACAGCGATTAATGGATCGTGGACAACACACACATACAGTAGGTCCTGTCTCGCAATGTCGCACATTTAGTGAGTGAACTCAAGGTGGAGACGCTCACACTGCACCTAATTGGTAAAGTTGTCAATATGCTTGTACTCCTTAGAGGTCAGGTAAGCTGTGGATGTAATTTTTCTTTTTTACAGTATTTCTGAGGATATTTACACAGGCTCTAAAGGGAATTTCATCAGTCAGTGCTCCATTGATTTCCTTTACACTCAAGACCACAGCTAATCTCTAATTTACCAAGAGAAACACAAGTATCTCTATTATTAACTAAAGGTCACAAGTGTTGTTTACTGTGTAATGGTGGGAGCATCATATTGTTGGAAGCCTGTTTAAAGGAATAGTTCAACATTTTGGGAAACACAAGGACATACAGGAGTGTCTCGTTAATGTGATGCAAACTGTATCAGTAGAGTAGAGGAGCCTGGAATCGGTGCCTCTGATGATGACTGTACTGTTATCACTGTAGCAGCAGCAGCTACTATAGCTAGCCAAGCTAGTTAGGATTGCTTATGTGGTTACATCTCGATAATGTCGATTTATGTCATAATGCACACTTGCTGAACCAGCTCTTTCCCCAGTAGCTAGTGTCGTTGCCATGGCAATGCACCTGCATGACATCTGGGCTGTGTGGTTACTGAAGGAGCACTAAAATGAGGGGTGTATTTGTTAGTCTGTTGAGTTTAAATATCAACTCTCTTTTACCAGCATCAAGGATTACACCTTTAACATATCTGTGCTGTGTTTTCAACACATATATAAAGTCAGCTCTGCACTCATGCCTCTGATTAACAACATGTCATCATCTTACCTCCAATTGCACTACACCTGGAGATGATCTCCCATAGTACAAGGGCCATGGAGTAAACATCAGCCTGCTTGAAAGACTCAATGTTTTCTAGGTTGATTCTGGACTCCAACACCTCTGGGGCCATGTATCTGGCTGTACCCACCTGACAAAATGCAGATATGGAGAAAAACATTACTGTCACTGATGTCATTGATACCACTGGTGATGCAATGTGTAATAAAAATAAAAAGTGGGTAGTGGGTCTTAAAATTAGGCAGATTGTGCTTAATATTGTGCATTGTGCCTTTATTATTTAACAAAAATGAAAAACAAACAAACAAACACACACACACAAAAAACGTGGGCATTAACAAGTCCCCTCTTACTGCTTCTATAGGACTTAAGAGGGTAAGATGCAGAAAGGTGCTGCTAATAATTAGCCCTTGGTTAATTGATTAGAATTGATCAGGTTTTCAAACCTCTGTAAAAGCACATATTCTGGCAGTTTGCTGGTCTGGAGCATTCAGATGTGTGTTACCTCAGTGCCAAGAGGAAAAAGACATAAACAATGGGCTTAGAGAAGCAATTGTTGCTGCACATTAATCTGGAAAGGGTTATAAAACCATCTCAAGACAATTTGGAGTTCAACAGTTAGAAAGATTATTCACAAGTGGAAAACATTCAAGACAGTTATCAATCTTCCCTCGGGCGGACGTGCCCGCACATTCACTTCAAGAGCTACATCTCTGACCCTACAGGCCTCAATGAGCACGGTAAATGTTAAAGTCCACGACAGCACGATTTGAAGAAGACTGAACAAGTATGGTCTGTTTGGAAGGGTTGCCAGGAGAATGTCTCTTCTGTCTAAAAAGAACATAAAAGAGGTGGTTTTAGTTTTTGGTTCTCAAAACTGCATCTGAACAAAACACTTCAGATGGAACGATGTCCTATGGACAGATAAGACCAAAGTGGAGTTGTTTGGCCTTAACGCCCAGGGTTATGCTTGGTGAAAACCAATCAACATTCTAGCAGAAACACCTCATGCACATGGCCAAGCACGGTGGTGCCGAGGTGATGGTTTGGGGCTTGTTTGCCATGAATGAAACATGAACTCCTCTGTATACCAGAGTATTCCAGAGGCAAATGTGAGGCCATCTGTTCAGCACACCAGTAAAAAAGAATGGCTGAAAAATAAAATAATCAATATTATGTCCAGACC
>JAUBNQ010000003.1:6526725-6539529 GCA_032353495.1 Ctenopoma kingsleyae
ACACAGGAAAGGATGCTGCTAAAGGTGGATCTACTGAATCACAAGGGGTACTCGTTTCTTTTCTTTCTGGGCTAATGTTTGTTAAATAAATACTGGCATTGTGAAAAAAAGTTTGTCTGAGGTTTGCCTAATATTAAGACCGGCCAAGATTGGATGATTTTATTATGTTTTTACACAAAAAACACTGAATTAAAAGAGGGGGTACCAACTTTGGAAGATGACTGTATATGAGAGGGGAATGTATGATGTATGTATACTGTCTTGTATGACTTAAACAAGGTGCTACAAGTAAGGGGAGCAGGAAAATCACTGAATAAGGGAGCAGCCCTTAAAAAAGCCTAGTTAAACAGGTGATATTTCTGTGTGTAATACGACGGCCGATCGTACTTACGTGAATCTAAACATGTTTGATGTATAAAATAACTGAAAAAACAAAGGTAGTTCTAAGGTAAGGTCACACACATTGCTTGTCTAGTCGTTGCTTATTACTTTTGAAAAAGTGTTCACTGGTGCTTTGACCAGATGCATTAAGGGTTTTACAATTGCATTAGGTGTTCTGTGCTGCAAAGGGTGAGGACTTTTCATAATGACTCATTTTCATAACACAGTCTAATATGGCTCTGGCATATTACATCACTTTAATGAGTCCATTAAGAATCAATCAAAGCTGTTTGCCTTGTGACTATACTAAAATGACAACCTAAGAACACTTACAGCACTATTTCTATCAGCCTTTTCTATCTGGGACCAACATAAAGAGACTGCCAATTAGTTAGACATGGTTTCTAACAAAGATGAGGATTAGAACTGAAAAATTAATTGATACCAAGGCTCTTTTCAAGGTCTAATAAATATCTTCAAAGAAATACACACGGCAGGGCTCAGAATGGCCTGTGTCTTGGATGCCAGCACAAATTATAACAGAATTGCTTTTTATCTCAGAAGAGATCAAAAGTGAAGCCAAACAAAACCCACACATTTAGGATTCAAAAGCTTTACCTGTCCACTGTTGGCTAGCTCATCTACAGACAGAGTGTTGTCCAGGCGGAGGGCAAGACCAAAGTCACACAGGCAACACGTCAGGTCACTTTTCACTAGTATGTTGGAGCTCTTAATGTCCCTGTGTGCGATAGGCACTTTGTAACGACCACAGGAGGTGTGGTCACTGTGAAGATGCGCCACTCCACAGGCTAGCGAACTCCCAAGCTGCCACAGCTCGTGCCAGTTGATAATATGATGAGTCAGGTACTCCTGTAGATTCCCTCTTGGCTGATAGGCTGTGATCAGCCAGTATTGTCTGTGCATTTTTCTTTCCTCTGCCGTCAAGAAGTGAAGCACGTTGTCATGTCTCAAGTCTGCATCTGAGAAAATTTCCTTCTCATTCTTCCAAGAGGCATACTCCTCAAACGGGAAAATCTTGATGGCAACTGTCTCAAAGCCCTGCTCCTCGCTGACTGAGGAACCCTGCTTGAGTTTAGCTTTGTAAACCTCTGCAAAGCGTCCTTTTCCAACCTGAACATCCAGTTCGATGGGCAGCAGCTCAGTGTTGTGGTTGAGGTTGTTGGCATGTGTGGAGCTGCTGTCTGAACCTTCATCGTCTATCATTATGGCGTGAGCATCACTGAAGTCCAGCGGAGGACCCTTCTTCCTTCTTCCGGCTTGGTGTTGGCGGTACACCCGATAGCAGTAGAAAAATGTGATGACCACAACTGCCACGACCAGCAGAGGCACCAGGCTCACTAAGATGACAGCCACCACCTGGGAATCCACGTCTAAGGGAACAAAAAAACTGAGATGATGAAGATACCCACATGTACAGGATATGTTTGAGCTTAAAGCTACACAAGTTCATATTTTTATATTAATAACAGAAAAAGAAAAATATCACATATTCTCTATCAGCAGACGCATTTTTGACCAGTTGGCATAGACTTGTGGATTTCCATACAAACACAGTATGACACACGTTCTAAAAAGTGAAAGTTTGAACATCTACAATTTCACGACTACTATAATATAATCATGTATTGATCAAAGCTACACAACAGCTGCTACGTAGAGATTATTTTCTCAACCACGTTTTTATTCTCCAAAATGGGTTTGAAAAGTGGACACTCCCTTCTTAACAAGATTTAAGCTCTTTACATTTGCTGTATTTTTCTTTTGTATAACACAAAGATAAAACTCAAAGTCTCTTGTGCAAAGTCTCAGCAGACTGTATTGGCATCTAGATAAGAGTAAAATAATATTTTCAGAACAGCAGAGGAACCTGACTCTTGAGGAATGTCTATAAGCAACACAAAGCTAAAGTTAGTGCTCAGGCCACAAATGCAAACTGCACCAAGCCCTGACCCAGTCAACCACATATTGTGTCTCTTTATAGTGTATGTCTGATTCTTATAATTTAGGGGGTGGCGTGTCTGGGAGCTGCTCTGGTTTTGGCAAACAGTGAAAGTTTATGCTTGTGCTGCTTTTACAGTCCAGTTTTTGAAGCTGCAGTCATAAAAGAAGACCTATAAAAAGTATGTCACCAGACATGACACGCTAAACAAGACAACCCCAAATGGTGCACAGTTTGATGAGCTCTAAATATAAACATTTATATACTATAGTCTTGCTCTAAATGCCACACAGCTTTCATTTCAAAGTTAGTTTTGACAGATTTTACAGAATTGTTCAAATGTAGCTGAAGACTGGCAACTAGGCAAAATGTAAGATGGCAACAGCTACAGTTTCAGAGCACGTACTTCCAAGTTTGAATAAGTGTGAATCATACAACAACAGTAATGACAAACCCTATTTCTGAGACAAGTCTAGATATGAGGAACAAAGGCAGACAAAATAAGGGAGGAGGATGAATGGGGGAAGACAGCAAGCTGACTGCCCAGTAAAGCCCAGTCAAGTTTTTTTTCCCCCTCAACAGGAAACCACATGTCTGAAATCCTCAACATGGCCCCAGCCAGTTTGTTTTGATTTTTGTAGAGTGAGAAGCTATTTCTCTCAGCAAACCTGTCACTGTGCCTCCTGGACTCTTTTAGGCAGCTCTGGCCAGAATCCTCACTTAAACTATAAAATATTGAATGTTCTGGGTAAATGATCTGTGAGTGCCAATAGTTATATGAGATAACACTCTCACACATGTCCGTCATAATTTACTATTTCTTACTAAGTTACCACAGTTACTGCTATTGTTGCCTGTTAGTTTTTATTTTTGCTGGACCTCTTTCATTACAGAAAATTCTCATGTTAGTCACTGAGGAGTTACAGAGAGTGCACAGACATTCTTGACACTGAGCAAATGTATTTCCATTACGTGGTTTGCTCTGTACAGATGCTTTCAATTTCTCAGAAATGTACCTCTGTGTTATTATTGCCTGGATGCTGTAGTCAAAATATATCTGATTCCAGGGCTGATGTTGTAACAGGAGACTACAAGCCAAAGTCTCCAGAACCTGTTTGTAATCATGTATCTGGGGAGAATTACAGTGCACACGTGTTAGCATTCATGCATGCTGCCTTACATGACAAGCTTATAGGAAGTGGTATAATAATATTACCACGACTGCGGCGTTACAGTGTTATGTGGCACAGATGTAAGAACCATAAAAGTCCCACTTAATGGTTACACGTTAATGTGGCATTGTAAGACAAAGAAAAGCACATATGCAAGATATACAGGACTTACACAACTTAAAGCTGCATCAGTGAAAAATATTGAATAAACCTTGGACCAAATGAATGTGTAATGTGAAATAGATGGCTCCTAGTGATGCGTTCAGAAAATTGTCACCCTGCTGTTCCCCTCAGACCTAGGAAGTGTTAGCGTATTGTGCTAATAGGTTTAGTTTTTTAGCCTCAGGTGAAAGAGCTTGCTATCTCTTTCAGGAGTTAAATCAGATCTCCCTTTGATACAGTATGTAATACTTTACATATATTTGTCATGTTGCAAGAATCATGTCACAAAATCAAGCCCCCGGGATCGACGCTGGGCAGCGAAGCAATCTTGGCACAGCGTACAAAGCGTTCACGTGTGTGGGGGAGCTGAGAAGCGTGACTGGAGTGTGTGAGGATCTTCTCAGTAGTTCATATAAATGAATGGCTACTACTGTATGTTTCAGTATCCCAGTTCTCAAAATACACCCACGCTCAAAATCAGTGCTAATCAGTGTGAGAAAGTGCCCCAAATGGCAGAAAAACACAACAAAAAACAACAATGCTTTAACTTACTGATGCTAAAAAAGATGTGTTCATTGCACTCATCCTCAGAGCAGGAACAGATGAAGAACTGCGAGCCCATGCCCTTTCTTTCTTTCATCTCACACTTGCTGTTGTTGTAATCCTCCAGGACCATGTCGTACAGCTTCTGAGCTGGGTTGTGGCAGACTGTATCAAAGGTGATATTGTCATCTTTCTTCCTCCTTGGAAAAAAAAAAACACGCAGAAAAAGCACTGCCATTTACTTGGGAACCTTTGGAATCTCTTTTGGTGGTGAAGTTCACTTCATTTGATTTGTATTATCATGTAACAAGGTGATTATGGCAGATTTACAGTTGTGCAAATAATGTAATTTGTTCAGCCATCCAGTGATAAAGTGGTAATTGTAAATGCCAGATTTGTCTTTTTCAGGATTCCTCAGCGTCAGCATTATGTAAATGAATAACACAGGGGTCATATTTAGAAACAGTGAGATTTTAAAATACCCTTACAATCAGGAAACAAGGAAAAACTCTGAACCTGCACAAATATACATTTGAAAAAATTTGCTTCCCTGCTGAGCAGAACTGGTGTGCCGCTCTGGGAGACATTTTAAAAAGGTGCCGTTGTCCATGTGCCATTAGTTTTCTGCTAACCTCAGCTCATAACATCCCCGCAACACTGCTAATACAATACGAAATAGCAGCGCGGCCTTAAGCTTTTAACACCAACACAAATCTGCTTCTCACATTCAGAGTCAGATTCGACTCTGATGGATGATTCGGCTCTTATGTGCTGTCATAATGCCAACAATGCTGACTCATAAAATGTTCACACAGAAAGGTCATTTCAACGACAAACCTTTAGGGCTTAATGGAAGAAATTATATCTAATGCAGTCTTACCTAACATATTAACTTAATCATTTATGATCAAATCATTTTGGTTTTACTTGTATTTCAATAGGAATGTAGTTTGGAAACCCAGCTAATGTAATTAGATGAGAGTACACTTACCAAATACAGACACAAACGTCATCGTCATTAGGGCAGATTGATGTGATGCTGCAATGCACCTTGCAGGTCCCTTTACCTGTGCAGGTGGTTGCCTGAACATCACAGAACTTGCACAGTCTTTTTATCTTCATTCTACTGGCCTCTGAAAAAAGACAAAGAGAGAGAGGAACAGGACAGTGAGCTGGGTAAAGAAAAGAAAAAGGTTAACTCTACTGAGTGTTAAAATGACAAAGTACTCACAAATGCAAACCGAGAATAGGAAAATACACGATATTTATTAGTATTAATAGTATAAAAATGTATTTTTACGGGTGTGAGTCTCTTGGAATTTGCCAAACCACATACTGTATAATAATAATAGTGACATACTTTATTGATCCCTTTGGGAAATTGCTGTTTGGACAGCTGCGGTATGACAACACTATACTGTAGAGCTTTGGTGTCTCGTCACAAGGACACCTCGACATGTGGCAAGGAGGAACTGACCCTGGTGTTCAAATACAACTGCTCTATCAACTGCTCCACATGCTGCCACAACATAACCACAAGAAAATCTAAACTATTTTTCCTGGAGGGGTGGACAGATTTTCTTCCCTGTGAATTCTGAACAATAGCAGCAGCACACGCATTGGCATCCGCCTCCGCTGGTCGTGTTCAGACTTGACTTTCCCTGCAGGCGGACCCATATCAGTGAGACAGATAGGATTATGTCATGAGTGGCTGTGGTTTTGATAATCATCTAAGGAGACAACTGCCAGACAGGCAAGAACAACAAACAAAGGAAATACGGATGCTTTTTTTTTTTTTATGCGAGAAGTCTCTAATTTGTCAAACTGATGAGTTGGCTCTATATCTGTGAAGGTGCTGTACCAACTATGTTTAAGGAGGTGAACACTGTCAGTGTCTATGAATGAGTGGAGAGAAAAAGAAGTGTGTGTTTGTGGTGATCCTAAAAAAAAAATATTCCAAAGTACTCTGGAGCAATTTACCACTAGTAGTTGCAACATAACCAGGAAAAATGAGTCATGACTTTATCAGTAGTAGTTTTTTAGTTTTGTCAGTACATGAAGAGTTTGTGCAGATGTACACATTGCACTGTGGACCCAAGTGGTATAATGATAATTATGTGTGCTTATGCCACTTGCTGTGAGTCTATGAGTGAACAGGGTGGGAAAAAAAAAGATAGTATCAAGAAATACACCTGACAAGCGCTTGGAATCTAGACTTCGAAAAACAGTAAAGCATGTGACAGTGAAACCACATAACCACACGTCTTGAGCTGATGTTGAACCTGTTCCTTGCGTCAGAATGTGCAACTCGTGACCAAACCAAGAGAAAACGCGGGCTCAACGTACATAACTAAAGTACTGCGAACAAAAGTGCGATGTGTTTGAAGTGGTAGCTGGGTGTGTGAAGACGAAAACGACAAGACTTTGTTCAGTCACATGACCACACAGTGAGACGTTTTACACTGGGCTGTGTGACTGAAAGTAGATTTTCTGAGAGTCAGCAGACAGTGAGGTCTGCTCAGTATGTTTGTATCTGACTTCACACTGACTTGAGGAAAAACGGTGCTGTGTGTGTTCTTAACCTGGCACAAAAAGCCTACTGAGTCATTTCACCCAGTCTGCAGGGTGGGGTTAGACCTGCATTTTTCAGCAGTGGCAACACTGTACAATCTGCGGCATGAAATAGCAGCAAATCCAGAGAGCTATACTGAACTGTATGTCATGACATCCTGTTTCTGTTGCCTTTCAGGCAGCGCCAGAGCTTCTTGTGATATACTTTCACAACAAGTTAGCAGGATATTGCAGGCGGGTAATACTTTCTGGCCTTGTATTAACTGAGAGACTGAGAAAATAAAAACATTATACTTGAACTGCAGACTAAACTGTCCGACAGGGCAATTTGAAAATCAGCTCAAAGTTGTTCTGAAGTAAGTTATCAGTGAGGGGAGAGTCCATGGCTGAGCAGTAGTAGTAGTAGTGGGAAGGTGGTTGGATCTGAGTAATTATATCATTAGAGCAGCTCATCTGAAAGAGCATGTCATTTAAACCCAGGAGGCGGGCAATGGAAGGAATGAATGGTAGTAATTGTCACCCAGGGCTACATATAATTGCAGAGAGGGGGAAAGAGGATTAGGAGCAGCCAAAGCCACTTGGTGCCGCTGGGACTGTGCCTGAGACAGATGAAGGTAAAACTCTTAGTCTTTCTCAGGAAGGCTGTTACTAATGTGGCTGCACATCAAAAGATGGAGATAAAAACCATTTGAAGAGGGTTTTGAAAGGCTGCGACTTACAACAGGTGATATCCGTCGAGAAGAAAAAAAAATAAAAAGCTCATGTAGCCTTCACGGTGAACAGTAAGAAGACAGAAATGAATTTACATTTCAGGAAGACAGATCCGAGATCGCGCCACCACATGAGACAAACACTTGTTGAATATATAAACGACACTGAAAGCTCAATAACACGCGTCAATACCGCGCGTAACGTGCGTAAGTTTGTTTTTTTATCTTATTTTTTCTTATCATTTTGATGCGATCACAAACTACAGGCCGGTGTAAACTCTCATGTGAAGACAATAAGCGTGAAGTACTTTGAGGCACTTTGACAATGTTTGTAGAGTACAGATTAAAGTTGAACTCACCCGTCTCCTCCAGCAGAAAACTACAAAACAGTATCGTTCCACACCAAAAAGCGAAACACCGAAGTAGCTCCATTTAGAAACGGACTGTACACTCCCCTCCTTCTCATTAATTTACCGAAACCTTGACACCGGGTTAATATTCAGACTCCGCGAACTTTCTTCTGCCCGCCTGTTGCTCCCCCGCCTCACAAAACACCTTCACAGCACCGGGTACAAGAAGTAAAGCAGGCGCACTCCAGGCAGAACTTGCTCTATGACTCGCAGTACCTATGCGCACTTATCATAAAACAGGAAATCTTCAGAGGGGTTGGACATTTTTTTTCTCTTCTTCTTCTTCTTCTTCTTGTGCTGCTGCTGCTTGTGCAATCAGTCATGCTCCTGTGGCTCACAGAGTCTTGAACCTTGTCATTAGGAGGCTGAAACCACGCAGAGCAAAGACTTGAAATGACATGCTCCAAAATAGCTTAACCAGAAGCTTCACCTATAGGCTACAAGTGCATGCAAACACCCTGATTCACTTCAAAGTAGTCACACCTTTCAGATCTTACTTAAAGTTGACTCTCAAAGAAAACTGCTGGGTTGTGCTCATATTCAGTTCTGTGCCCAGATTATCATTTTTTTTACACACTTAGCAGCACACAAAAAACTCCCTTAGGTGTCCATTCCAAGTCACTAAATTACATCCCCCTCGCCTCTCGTCTTCCTGGAGAGGTTCCAGGCTTCACAGTTAATCAAGGATGACATAAGAAGTGGTGAGAGTCTCTCCATATCTCACCGTGTTGCTTTTTATTGAAGCCACACAGAGGTTAAGTCCACTGTAACACCCATAAATCACCTGTCTATTGCAGGGGCTTTGCAGACATGTTTTTGCTCTACATACTTGAGCTGTGATGTCAGGTTTCAGTCCTGACCCCGTGGACCTGGAGCTAATAACTCTCAGCACAGGACGTCTACTCCCTCTTACACCACCTGACTCACTGAGCTTTGTGTTGCATTTGGTGAGCCTGCTGTAGTGTAGGTGCAGAAAATAAAAGATGCTGCCTTTCAACTCCAGACTGAGAGTCATCACATTTTAAGCTGCCTCCAGTATCACAGTGATCAAATATATGCATATTTGGGTAAACTTGGATAGATATTATTTAGCCAGTTGCACCACCCTTGTTTTACTCTGGGTTCTCTGGGTTGGATGTGTGCATGGTGTGTTTGTTCAAGCCCGTAGGCCAGGCAGCCGCTGAGCAGTGCAAGACGGGGTCCAAACCACAAGGTGGAGATCCGACAGCGCTGTGAACCCGAAACGGCCGTTTCCCACTGACCTCGGTACATGTGGACTTCCAGAGGGCTGCAACATCCTGCTCACTAACCGCAACACCCAAACAAAGTCTTTTATAACTTTACTTTATCTGCTTCAGTTCAACAGGAAACACAACACTCCAGTGTGCCCAGAAAGGCATATTTAAACACAATCTTTTATAGTGTTTCCTCATGTGCCTCTTTCACTGTTACTTTTAGATTTCCCACTGCACACAGGGTTCCTCTGTCTTTGAACTTTTTTTTTTTTTGCCCACCCCATTGCACAAACACAGATAAACAAGCACCAGGCAAACATCCTGAGTGGTATTATTGTCAATAGCAGGTGCTTGACGTTCTTGTAAACGGCTTTGGTCGATTGGAAAGACAAACAGAGCAACCTGATGACAAATCTCTGGTCGCATGCCTGGAGATAACACCGATAGCAAACAAGCTCCGTGTGCAGCACATTAAAAGGGAATTTGGAAATGTCAGTCTAATATAAGGAAAAATAAAAGTGGTAAGACGAGCACGGTCTTTCTCCCACACACAGGACTGTATGCATACACAGCATACACATTTCCTACAGGAGCTCACCCACACACTGACTGGACGTGTGCCACAAAAGGAGACGGTGAACAGGAACACTGAATCATCACTCAGTAAGCTGAGGCAAACTTAGAAAGATGCTGAACTGCTGTTAGAAACTGTGAATTTAAGAAAGACACTTGACAATACAATTAATATTCTTCAGGTTGATTAGGTTTGATTTAAACCTTTTGAAACTGTTAGTGCTGTGATGAGAAAATCTTTTATTTGAAGTTGCATAAAATAAGCACTTTTCTGCCCATGGTACCTAAAATTAATCAAGGTAACACACAGCAGCTAGGTGCCAGCTAGACACCTCACACTGTTTGTCTTTGTAAACTACTTTAAAGGATAAAATGCATAAATACAGCTCATTCCAGAGGAAAAAAAAGATCTTTAAATGCTGCTTTTAAGTCGCACAGGTCTGGGCCTGTGTATTATAGCATATGTAGCATGCTAAATTGCATGTGAGAAGTAGTAGCACAAAACAATCAGGGAATTTTAAATAAGTGTCTTCCTCAGTTTCACGATTAAGATGTGTGCATGTGCAACTGGAATATGTTTCTTCAAAATGTGGAGGCTGTGTTTTTTTTCTGACACACACTGCTTCTTTCGAGCAGCAGTCTGTCAGACAAATGTGTCTCAGGATGTGAGTCTTCAATCCTCCAGGTACCACTTTCACAATTCCTCCAGTATTACAGCAACGCTGCAGATACAGTACTATAGCTTTCAAGTGTCTGCTGAAATTTCAAGTTGGATGCACATTCATCTTAAAAAGAAGGAGTTTGGGGGCAAAAAGTGAAAGGTGATATTGAGTTAGAATGAGAGGTTTACATGGATCGATCTACTTTTAAGAAACCAATATGAGCACAGATCTGGTTAAGCTGATTTGTCTGCAACCTTATAATGTAAAGTGTTTCCTCATATGTGTTTGGAATAACTGGCCAGAATATGTAATATCTTTGGTGTTTCAAGCTGTGGCTGTATTTCGTGCCCGTTTACACTGCAACATAAGTTCAGCTTAGATGAGGAGATTGATACCACTCTGCTAAATATGAAGCTACCATGTGCCGGTTAGCTTAGCTTAGCAAGCTAATTTACTTACAAATCAACTAAACTCGATAATTATGTGACTCATTTTAGGTTGAAGCCAGAAGTTACCCGGAGTCTTTACACTTCAGACTATGTCTGGATGTTAACTTGCCTCAGAAGTGATGCTGCTCTCCAGCTGCTTTGGTTTTTTAGGTTCATATTTGATTTCATATTTAGTGTACAGAGATGACAGTTACATTGAACTCACATAACTCTGAATATTAATTAAACTCTGAATAGAGTGACGTCTATTTCCTGAAATGTGTCATCTCACAACTGTAATAATACAATAATAATAATAATAATAATAATACAGACATGAATAATTTCAAACTCACATAAACCTGCAGGAATTAATGTCATGTTCAGGAAAGGTTGTGGTAGGCTATTAAATAAATTTTTGCAGTTTCATTGTATGTCCTTTGTCCTGTCAAGAGACAAAGTACAGAGGAAATCTGACTCAAGATGGTTTACACATGGGTTTGTGCTCACACGCATAAAAACATTCATAATGGTGTTCTTAGTGGTACAGATGCAGTCACTCATAATACCACACAGTTCCACACAATGATTTGGCACAGGTTTCTCAGTGCTGCTGGTAAATCCAAGGAAGCAGCAATGGCCTGTTCTGACAACAGCAACCTATCTCTGTCTTCTACAGCGCTGTGAACACACTTTGTCTCCCGACATTAGTCAGATGCTGCGAAGGAAGGGAAAGTTTATCTTAACAGCTCCAAAGGTTGTGACCTTTGATATCACAACATACTTAGGGCTATAATTCTGCGGCAGAACATTGATCGTTGTCCAAAAAATGTGCCAAAACTTGCTTTAGGAAGAAAATACATCACAAGGGGGAGCAAACATGTTTCGTGACTTGGTCCATGTGTGGAGATGGAGTAACAAACCCAGAAATTTACACTATCAGCCTTTCTTATTTACCATACTGCACAGGACATAAAACACAAACAAACGAAACAAAAACTCTTGACATGCATAAAGATATATTACTTAGGTATTCTGTGGAGCTGATTAAAAAAAAAAAAAATCTGTAAAACCTTCACAGCAATTGAAAGCAACCCCTCATGCTAAATTTAGAAGATTACAAACAAACAATAAGTTGGAAACAACAACAAAAAACACCCCCATCTTCCTTCCTTTACTGATAGTGTTTTGAAACCATCCTTTGTGCATATTGCCTCACATTTCAGTGGCTTTTTCACCACAGATGAATCCAAAGTATCTAATTGCTTCCAGGAAGATCATGCTGTGATCTGTCAGCTGTGCAGTGTAATGTTCAACCAGCTAATCCCTCCACTGCCATTGGTCGCCAGCCTGTAACTACATCTGTGGTGATAGCAGAGAGATGATGAAAAATGATGGTCATGCCACTCACCAAACCTAGATTACAGGGAACACACTATTCATGAAAAGAGGGGAACGATTTAGTTGCCCTGGCCCCAATAAAATGTTTCAATATGGCTCCGTAATATAGCTGAGGACACAGTTAGACACAAATGCAATTATAGTGATTTTGTGCTGTGATGGAGCAGAATATTAAAGAATTTAATACATACTAAAAAGGAAACATACATTATAATATGTGTGTGATGAAAATTTTAGTACTGTAAACAACTGCAATACTACATTAGATGCAATCCAATTGTAGATGAGATGTAGAGCAAAATAAAGACTAAGAATGATCTTTACCTTTTCTGAAATGGTTTCATGCACAAAAGAGACCAATAAAAAGTGTCTTCTTGGCACTATATATATATATATAAAAATAATGCTACACACACGGACATGCTAGCATGGACGAATAAGTTCTGAATTCAGGTGTTACAGAGACTGGACACAATTCAAGGTTGGTTTTAACTTTTTATGAGAGTTGTTAACAATAACAAAAACATAGAAAAATCACCATTTAAATCTGCACTTATGAACACATTTACATAAACAGTGAGCCATGTAATGTGTTG
>JAUBNQ010000003.1:6549414-6565090 GCA_032353495.1 Ctenopoma kingsleyae
GTCCAAAATGTACAGATCAGACCAGAAGAACACAGCAATCTGGTCAATAATAAGTGTGACTGGACTTAATTGAACATACTGGATTAATTGGATATTGGAAAACATCAAATTTGTTTAAGTAACAGCATAATAAAATGAATTTTTTTTTTACAGTGTTTAAAAGTAAACAGATCCAAATCTGGACTTTAATTATGAGAACTTTGAATGCTTCCTTTTCTTTCCTCTGTATCAGTGCTTTTTGAGGAAACATCTGTTTTCCCTCATGTTTCAATGACAACGTTACAGGATAATTCTGGTTTATTTCCACTTTTTATTGTCACTCCAGTCAGACATTACTCACCAATGTGATTTTAAGACACACAAGTTGTCAGATTACCAGACGAGCTGAGAAAAAATAAATAAATAAAAAATTAACCAGTTTAGCCAGAATGTTCCCGTCAACCAAAACACAAACACGGATCTGTAAATGTGTCTTTCATTGGTGGCAAACTCACCAGGCTGCTCAAATGAAATGCAGTCAGAGCGATTTGTTGGCTTACAGTTAATTACAGGAAGTTTTTTAAATGTAAAAGTCATGAGGTCCTGGCTTTCTTCACATCCTCCATTAACACCTATTGTGGTCAGAGTATTGTGAGCATAGCTGCGCCCTTGGCACAGACCGACTGCTGTGCCACCTGGGGAACAATGGCTTCTGTGCAGCCCCCAGGATCTCCTGGGATAAAATTGTTCCACTAATGTCATTGTGAACTTCAATAGACTTTGGCTGTGCTCCCAATTCCTGCAACACAATGATAGTAATTCATCATGGGAATATTGAAATGGAGCTGCTGTCTGACTGAGTGTGTTACTACAGGGATTCTATTGTGGATGTGGGGCAAGACATCCATGTTTTGCATTTGTTCTCCTGTCGGCTTGAGAAGCACATCTGGCAAAGGAGTTCACGCCTTGATTTTCAATACGTGCTAAAGGGCTGAATTTGATAAAGCCTAATACGCAGGTGGAATAATATCCAGACGTAATTAAAGCTGCATTAATCAGGATAATCAATCTAGAAAAATAATATGCCTGATATGTTGGCAAGCTAATGGCTGTTTACACAACCAGCTGACAGACTACTTATGTATTCATCTGGAGTCATCTGATGAGTCTAATGGTCTCGTTCCATCTAGACATGTTTTTTTTGTCTACTGAAGGAAATACCTTTCTGCTTAAATGTGCTAACTCGTTGCTACGTCTGTCTGTCTGTCTTTCATTTGTTGTGTGTTAATCAGAGCTTCATTCTTCAATGAAAATAACTTCTCTGATAAAGATAGAAATTATTTTGATGACAGCGGTGACAATAAACAAAAACAACAAAGCTCTGTGTAATTAAACCAAAACAAAGAGCTGAAAGAAGCTAAAATACTTTTTGGCAAAGTAGAAGATGTTGGTTTAGCCCCTTATTGGGTGTACTCACGTGATTGTTTCTTTAAAAATTATTAGCTTACCTTCTGTTCAGTTGCAGTAACACAATTCTGGGATGTGGCAAGATCATCACACTGAAGTCAGAGGACACAAGAAATATTAGCAGTCAGAATATCAAACAGATTGTAAACAATCCTATAGTTTAGCCAGATGATCTAAACAACCAAAATGAGATCCCAGTTGTAATACAGTGAAATCACCCTCTAACAACTTCAGATTTGTGAAAAGATTGTTGATGTTAATTATGCTTCCTGAATGTAATTGACAGCGATAGTTAATTGTGCATGTTCCCATAATGAGAAATCCAAATTTAGTTTCTTATAATGAGGTTTACTGACCTAATGTTGCATCCACATATTCCTAGATTAAGCAAAACACACCAAATCCCTCGTGGGCATTATTTAGATTTTAGCTCAGCAGTGCAGATCCCTCCTTTGGTTAATTATGTGTCTCTTAGCGGTGTATAGGCCAATAAGGGCGAACCAGGTGTGTTTGTGGTTGCTGACGAACATAGTTTCTTGATTAGATGTGAAACTCCTCGGTCTGCACCTGGAAATTCTGCAGCGTTAAAGGTCCCCGTCCCAATCAACCCAGTTTCTCTGATTTCCCTGTTTAAACTGCTGAAGAAACTCAACTCTCGTCACTCCAGAGGTCTGTTCAGATCATTAGCTGGAGGCTAATTTCACAACCAATATAACAGTTTCAGGTAATCATCGGTGCTTGTTTTGTACCATGTGAGTTGGGTTTATCACATAGGGACAGTTTAGAAGGCGTAGCAAAACAGAGTGTGAGCTAATAACTATGCTCAGTTTTCGATCATTTTCCTCTGTCTGTGTTGCACAAACACAACATCCATATGGTTACATGTTGTAATTTTAGCAGTAAAAACAAAACATGAAAAAATCTCAGACTTCATTCAAGTATGCATCTTTCAACAGCCACCAGATTATTCTGTGTCTGTACAATTCACAGTTGCCACAGTGAAAAATGCTGCACCCCGCAAAAAGCATGTTAATCCTATAGAAATCCACATCAATCAGACAATTTGTACTGTTAGCTGGACAGATATATCTGTATGTCGAAGCTTTTTCTCCCTAATCCTCATATATATATATATACAGTATATATATATATATATATATATATATATATATTCAGCAGATGGCAAATGTTTCATGGGAATGATGTTTTCATGTTGAGATTCTCCACTGGAAATGTCCTTGATCTGTATCCAGTGATGCTGCTGTGTGTATGTGTGTACGGAGGGGTTCTCACTCCTCTGTGAAATAGACACACCAGATAACATCTGTGTTGGTATGCTGCACCCTTGTGGTGCTCAGCTGCTACATCTCTATAAGTCCAGATAAGGAAGCTACTTGGCTCCAAGGGAGATTGGATCTGTGGCAATTCACATGATAAAGGATCCCACTGCATTTCCCCAGATTTAACAGCCATGCAGTTTGTAGTAAAGAAAACCATGCCACCTTGGAGGACTTTTGCAGAGCAGTAAAATGTTTTAAATTGCATGATATGTACCAAACTGGCAGCTGTCTCATTTGAGCACAGAGGTACTTCCCTATACTCGCAGATCAGAAGATGCAAAAAAGGAGACGGTAACTGCTGGCAGCCAAGTCACGTACTTGAGTGCACACACACTCAGTCCAATACAAACAGTCAATTGTTCTCTATTAAGACGTTCTTTGTCTTTGAGTGCCAGTCCTCTTGCCTTGCAGAGACGTCTCAGGCAGGGGAAAATTGGCTACAGTGCAGCCCTGGTATTGACAGTACAGGCGTCCCTAGGAGGTGACAAGGACAGCAATTGATTGGGCCTAAATGAGAGCGAAGAGGAAGATTGATTGCCATCGACCCACTTCTTCCTCCAGCAGGCTCCTCCATGTTTGATTATGACCACTTTGCGCCCAATCAAGTGTGTGTGAACTGTGATGGGGAAATCCCATTGAGAGGTATTAGCTCCATTTGCAAAGGCTGTAATTATGAGAGGATGTGAGGGCCCAAGGTCAAAGCGCGGCAGGTGCCATCAGGCTGGATGATAATAACAGGGCTTTCTCTTGCCTCCCTCTGCAATTTAGTCATATAGATAATAGTATGGGGAACAAGTGTGTTTTGTGTGTATGTGTGTGTTCCCCTCAGATTTAGCTTGATGCATAATAAATACTTCTATAATAATGGCTTGAGAAGAGGAATACAACTGGCTGTGATGAAGCACGATCATTTGCTATGCTGATTGAAAGATAACAGTGCTCCTTGGTGCTTTTTTCCACATTTTTTTATTGAAAGCTTCATCAGAGAGAAAAACAACTCATAAAACCCAAGTCAAATCCTAACATCCACAGATGTACAGATAGTTTCTCAAAGATCACACACACTGAGCAGCGTGCGTGAGGCGTGACCATGTCCTCCTCTGCGCTGAAACAAAGAAAAGTGGGGAAAAAAACAGCAACAAGAAAAAAGAAAACTAACAAAAACAAATTAAAAACCGCTCTGCTGTCCTAATAAATAGTTCCTCTTTTTATCTGGTAAATGAGTCCCATGCCTAACACACTTTCTGTGCTGGCTCTCTCTAAACAATTTGGTCGGTTATTTCCTAGTGACTGTTTGATTTTGTGTTTCTCAGGGAGCTGTTTGAACTCCACAAGGGCTGTGCTGGCTGACTGGCTGTCTCCACTCCTGGGGTTGTGTGGCCAATCGATAGCTCTCATCAAAGGTGGACCGAAGCATCAATTAAAAAGCACAGGGCCTCGCTCTTCAGGGGGGTAGTTGGAGCAATTTTTCCACTGCATCATGTGCGTGGAGAGCGCGTGTGACTGTGTGTACATGGTGGTCTGTGATGAGTTATTGAGCCATAGTTCTCCTTTAACTCTGCTGTGAGATACGGGCTGTGAGAGTAACTCTGAACTACTGTTTTCCACACAATACATGAGAATCAATGTGAAATGGCTACAACTCTGTTAACAAAGGATGAAGCCAGAAGTGCCTCGTAACAACTGGATATGACATGTAATACACATAATGAATTAACTTATATGACCGCACTGCATTAATGAATCATATCACTAGGATGGCGGCAGTGGTTGTGAGAAATGGCAATTTAGGGACGGATCATTTTTAAGGCAGTGAAGTAAGCACCTTGCCTCGAAAGACTGACACCAGAGAAAACCAGGATATAGATAAAATCTCAAGATTGGTATGTATCAGGTATCTCAAAACAAGTAATCTCAGATCAGATTTACCTTGTAGGGAGTTATCAAAAGAGGGTGGACAGGGACTCAACTGTTGCCTTTCACCTCTATTTTGCTAAATGCACAGAATCCTTTCTTCTCCCTGCATCAAACAGTAGTCAGAAACAATCCAAAGTATTTGATTTGGCCATGCTGGGGCACCAGATGAGTGAAGTTTACTGCATTACAACAATTTTAATATAGTCAGACAAGATTAAAGACTGCATAAACTTTATTTTGACTTTCTGGCACTGTGGCAGCAAGCAACATCTCCCATGACATCCTGACAACTAGAGAAACTGCTAGGTGTTGTTGGAACAACAGTAGGGCTCAGCTATACTCATCCCTATGTCAAAAATCACAGAACATTTAGCAAATTATGCCGATTGCAAATTACAGATACGTTTGCGATTCTTGATGCATGCTCACGCCCGGATTACAGTATGGTGTCATGCCAAAATAAATGCTAGAAGACATAATGTTGCAAACTGCACTTTGCATCTTGCAAATTTGGCGAACTGGGCCTCTTGATCTCTGGTGATGTTAAGGTTTGCCAACTACAAAATGTAAGGAAGAGGCAGAAAACGATGAGAAACTAGACTGTAGAAAAGAAGAGAAAAGTCTCTTTCAAGTCTGTCTCGGTGTGATGGTGTTAGTAAGGACGAGTGTGTGTCAGTGATTCCATGAAGGGTTAAGTTGGTCACTTCCTGGAGGCCTGTACAGGGGACATACTGCCGCATGAAGACAGAAACTCTGATCACTTCTGCCCAGCAACAGAGCTAATGATCCCCTTCTCTTTCTTACTACACATACACTTAGTCTCTTGGTATAGCCGGCTCCTGGTTTGTGCTGACACATGGAATGACTGGGAGCACAGCGTTTCTGCTACAGCCTCCTTAAAATTGCAGGCATGCCTTCTGTAAACTTCCAAAAAGGTATTGATATTCTGAAAGGGTACATTATGCCATTGTGCTATTAAGAAAAAGCCATTTCTATTTGTTCAGTTGGATAATCTTCCAGATCTTTGTGAAATATTGGTACCATGCACCAAAAGCAAACACCTCCTATAACATCCTTTTCTTTCTTGAATCTCCATTAGCAAAATAGAGCTGTTATTCTTTGTTGTGCATTTTTCCATAATCTCTTGGCTATTTGTGATCCTATTTCCCTTAATACCATTACTATTGAATCTCAGACTATTTGTAGGACGCTCTGCTCTTCCATGTGCAACCCCTGCATTATGAGTCCTATTAAGCTTCAAAAATGTCTCCTGTACTCTATAAAACAGCAGCTGTAAAAGGCTAGAGAATTCAGTCATAGCTGTGCTGTATTCATAAACTTGCTAAAAGTTGAGTACAACACTCTTCTCACATACACACAAAGGCACACATACTAGCTTAAAACTGGTCAAGTTATACTGTAGCAGCTCTGTTTAATCAGGACACTTAAAAATCATTTAGAAACAATGAGTTCATGCAACAGTGACAAACAGAAGAGCAGCGTGGGCACGTCCAGGAAGCTCTAAAACCCAACTTCTGTCACTTGTTAACCGTCAAAGACTGTAATGTCTCAGAGACTTATTCACCGGGACATAAGAGCAAATTACAGCTCTGAGACAAGTGAAAGGAGATGGTAAATGGTAGATCAGATAAAAGGAAAAGGGCAGGGATCGATTTGATTGGGCAATAAACTGCTGAATGTTCATTGAGACAATCTGAATGACAAATTTAGCTTTTGATCTATGTTGGTGGACGGAAGACAAAAACGTACAACATGTATTTACAGTGTGACAGAAATGTGCACGTATGGTCTTAAAAGTGTTGTCAGTTTCAGGAACCTGTGTGCCTCTATCTTTTGTGTATCGTCAAGTGGGCAGGTGGCCTGTTAAAGAGTGAATTCATGGCCAATGATCAACAGCAGTTAGCTCGTCATGGAGATCAGTCAACACAATGAAGGCACAAGGCCGAGACAGCACCATACACTAGCTTCGATATTGTGTAGCATTTCTTTAGCACAGCTCCTTTAAAATCTCTCCCCTGTGCTTTGCTCTGTTAAAGGATCACGTTAATAATTTGCACTCATTTGGGAACTTCGTTAAAAGGCACTCCGTGTACAATCTGAATGTTACAAACACCGCCATGCGTGATGACACAGCTTGATTGTAATGTGCACAACATGCCATCATTTCCCAAAATGCACTGCTGGACCTAGATTTGAATGAGTCACATGAACTGCGAGAGCTCAACTGCAACTGTCACCAAACAAAAAGCTCCCTCTCTGTCTAGAAGAAAGGGGTCTTTTTAGGGACACTGGAGTGGATCCTATTGCCCCAGAGGGAGACAAATTGGGCCTGTCAAGCCTCATTGCGAGAGTGACTGAAATTGGTTTGTGGTTCTGCTTCTGCACCATCCAATAAAGACAAGAAACCTCAGAGAGAGAGAGAGAGAGAGAGCACAAGAGAGGAGGAAGAGGGGGAGAATGACAGCAAGGGAAAATGAGAGCAAAGGAGCCTGGCTTGGCCATGGCACATTAATGGTGCCAGTGAAGCAGGGAGAAAACGGGGTCTTTTTAGTGCAGCAGCATCACAGTTGGGGCAGAGCGGGCAGGCATGAGCGAACAGAGCAGACACACAGTGCTCTGGACACACACAGGCTGCTGTAATGGGGGTAGGAATGGCTGTTGTCCCACAGGCAATTTCTTCAGGGACAATCCTCTGAGATGAAGTCATTGAAAACCCACACAGCTCTGGGATGGAAAGGCAGGATGAGATGAGATGGGGTTGTTTGTGCAACAAATTGGGACAAGCAGGGGTGTAACTGACACTCAGTGGAGGGGTCAAGGAAGAAGCTGCCATCATCTTGTTATGACTGGCGAGTAGCCTGGTTAGTTTCTACAGGTGTGCTGATCTCTCAGGCTTGTATAGGACAAACGATCGGGGGGATGTTCAAGAGAAACGGTCCTTTTCTAAATTTTAAACAGCTCTTCCACGTCTTGTTAGTGTCACCGAGCGATGGCAGCCTTTCAATGCAGACAGGATCTTACAAAGCAAAGTTCCCTGGTTTGCACTCTTTTCTTCTTCACAATAACTTTGTGGAGTCTCTGCTCACCTCACAAATATGGCAAGGAAGTAACCAGCACATGGCCCCTTGTAAAAGCACAAAGAGTCATTTTTACACTGTTTTTGCATTAATTAAACAAACCACACTCATATACAAACACACATTAAACAAACGAGTCTTAGAGGTACTGGAAGCATTTTTTGTTATCTCTTTTCTGTTTTCCCATTTTCATTCTTTGTGATAAGTCAAGCTAACCAGCTGCTGGCTGGAACTTCATATTTACAGTAATATCCCCACATGAGATTGATACTGATCTTCTCCTCTAACTAGAAAGGAAGAAAGCGAGTAAGTGTATTTCCAAAAATGTTCAACTGTTCGTTGAAGCATTTCGTTGACTTTTTAAAATAATAGTTTTAATATGCTTTGCTGCCAGATACGTTTCATCCATAAAGTTTATGCAATCATTACTAAAGACTTCAAAGTCACTTTTTTTGTGACTAACAACTTACCTCATGTACAATATGCAGCAAATACCACTCATCTGCTAATCTGTACAGATAAACACACAGTGACCTAGGTTTGTCTAGATGACAGATTCAAAACAAACACACTGCTGAGAAATGGTTGAATCAAAGAGATGAAGAGACTGAGGACAGAAATAACTAAGAAGCAATGCAGTGATGACCACAGAGCACAGCAACAACATTCCTTAATGTTCTGTTTCCTAAAGTTTTCCCTGCAGGATCCGAGAGAGAGAGAGAGAGAGAGACGGAGAGAGAGGTGGAATGCACCCACGATGTGTGGAAAGTGATGAAACATAAAGAAATGAAAAGACAAGAGGAGGAGGAGAGGAAAAAGGACTTTTGTTAGGGCCTCCACGGGTTGCATCACACCTTTAAATACTGATGTCTGTATTTGTGACTTTGCAAATGTGTGCATGTGTATATATGTGTGTGTGTGCGTGTGTGTGTGTCTGTGTGTGTCTGTGTGTGACAGCTTGAGCAACTGTAGAAAATTAGCTTAAACCCGGTGAAAAGAAGATGTTGAGAAGGATAGTAAGGACTGGTCCGGCCATCAAGGTCAAATAAAAAAAAAACCCAAAACAAAACAACGACAACAGCAACAACAACAACAACATCATCAACGTTAACATCAACAACAACATCAACATCAATAACAACAAAATCAAACTGAAAAATGAAAAGAAAAAACAAAACAAAACTCTGGTTCAGAGTGTCTCTTCATCTTTGGTATAAAAATGGCCATCCATGGGCTGCATTTGATCCACAACTAGGAAAGACTACAGAAATTGTCAACAATTTCTTCTATTGCTTTTGCACTGATTTGTTTAAACCGTAAGCTCCTACTGAATCTACTGTTTTTATTTCACTGCCAGAATTTTTTCTGTAGTTTTTTTTTTGTGTTTCTTTTTATAATTTTTTTCTTCTTCTTTTTCTTCTTTTTGCAGTGTGACAAGCAAAGCGGGCTAAAAACATCTTAAAGCGCATAAAAAAGGTAAAATGTGGTCGATAAAAAGCACTAATGTCATTGACAGCAATTTTGCCATGTAAAATAATAATTATGATAATAAAAAAAACAAGTTCAGCATTTGCAACAGACTGCATCCACAATGCAGCATGTTTTCTTATGTTTGTCTTTTTTCCTCAATGTGAAAAATCTCTTCAAAGCTCCCCACCCTCAAGTCTTTTCCCCCAACAGACATTTTGTTTTCTTCTGACACTTAGTTACCTCTGACATAATATTTATCAAAGTTTTCTTCTAATGAAGAAAAGAAAAAAAGCTCTTCTCTATTAAATCTGTACAGCTTATGTGATAGAATCTTTTTTCTTCTTTAGAACAACTCATCCAGTGTCTTGTACCCTCCAAGTGGTCCAAGACACTGATATTGTTTACTTTTTTCCCCTAACCAGACGACAGACTTTAACTCGGTAAAAAGTTTCTGGCGCCCTTCAAATTAAGGCCATGAAGATTCAAAAAAGAAAAACACTTTGTTTCCGAATATATCTAGAAAACTAAAATTTAACACTAGAACATAAAAAAGATTGAAAAGAAATTGTAGCTTAATATCTGAGGAAGACAATCTCTGCGTGTATCTCAAACTTGACTCCCCTTTTCTAATTACAAAATAAACTTCATCACCTACCTGCACATTCAACCTTTTTTTGTCTTTTTTTAATCAGTTTTTCCTTTTTTTTTTTAAGTGGTTGAGAATTTTCTTTGAGAAACTTTTCAAGCTTCAGCCCAGCCCTTCAGGCAGGTTCCCAGACTAAACAATTTCACTTCTTTGCACTGTGTCCAGCAATTTCCCCATCCCCTTCCTCAGCACTCTTTTCCGTCTTCTTGTGTTTTTTTTTTTTCTTGTAGGCCAGGTAGGAAATGAAAAAAGTGTCTTTTTTTGGTGCCTGGGCAATCTGGAAGCAATCTCTTTCTTTTCTGTTTTCCTCACATTCACAGTGCAGCCACCTTCTGTCTCAAGGCAACGCTGTCACAGGAACATTCGCTCAGGCCATTGCTATCTGATGAAAGAGGGGAAAACAGAGAGAGAAAGAGAAGTGGGTGTGGGAGTGGGTGCAGCTGTAATCAAAGCACAATATTGCAAAAACAGAGGAGCAACAGAGGTGACAGCTGACAGCCCAGTCAGGAGGAACAAAACTAAGCACGTTAGAGTGTTCTGATCAGGTCAGAAGTGTTGCCGGTATAATGAGTGAATGACAAAAGTCATTTTATAATGCACTGCATTTCTTCATACTTTTATTTTCTTACAGCTTCAACGTGAAATACTATACTGCTTAACAAAGCACAATTTTTTATGTAAAACATTTTGTTCACAAATAATAAACGATAATATCCATATGTCCTTTTATTTACTTATTTATTTTTACTGTATCAATATTGAGATATTTTATAATAGTATATATAAAGCTATAATAAAATAAGCTATAATAAAATAGCCAGACAGGAATGTCTTTTTATGCTACTTTATGGCTTTAATGCAAAAATAATAATAAAACTGATTTAAAACAGTAGCCTGAAGGTGAATATGCCACGTATGAGCAGTTTGACTTACTTGGACTGGTATGAGTAAGCAGAAACATGGTCAGCAGCACTGTCCACCTGGATCTGTTGCTGCTGGCCAGCCACCTCCTGTGACGAGGGAGCCACTGTCTGGGGGGAGGTGTCCGTCACCACTCCCTGCGGACACACACGGAAGGAAACGTGTCAGCTCCAAACTTTAACAAGCAAGTGCAGTGTTGGCACTTCCTGCTGAAAAGTGCTGTATGTGACTGTAATTCTGCTTTTGCCTGGTCTGATCATACATCTGTACTGCATGTCTGTCCTGAACGGCCCCTGTTACTCCTTTTTTTGCAGAAGAGATTTCAAAACCCTGTGAAACCCAACCTGATATTTGGGACTATCAAATATCACCATTAATATCATTAATATTTGTTAATTAATATTTATATTTTTATATAGATTTTTGTTTTACTCTTACGAGAAGTTTACCATGATTATTAAACCTTTCTTACAACCACAGAACTTTACATAAAAAGATCTACTTATTTAAATGAAGTACATATTAAGATTTATGCACTTTAAAAAAAATGATCTTGCAAAACCTATGTTGAATTTTAACGTTCACACAAGCGTGATTAAACAAAAAAAAAGGAAGACAGAAATAACACCCTGCAGTGTTTTATTACATAGAGATTTAGTCAAACATGTTTAGAGTAAAAGGTACTATAGCTATATTAGAGATAAAAAACATTGTTCAGGACAGTTGTGTGTACTGAATACGCCTCAAAATCCTATTAGCCTTTTTATGTGCGCAGTATTAGTGACAGCCCTCTCGTCGAGTCATCTCAATCACCTTTAACAAGCTCTCAAGGATACTGCGTCCTGCCCATACATCATCCATCCAGACAACGGAAGATACACACCCTGCTGCTGACGCTGGCATTGACAGGACGACAGTGAGAATGAAACTGCTAAGAGGCGCCGTGGGCTACACTACAACTACATCTCTTTTCTCCATCCCACTCCTTCATGAGTAAGCTGGCAACTTTGTTAGGTGAGGGGGGGGGCAGGGGAGGAGGCGGGGGAGCGAGTAATGAGTCTGTCAGGGGAAACTGTCACTGTCTGTGGCTGGTGGGCTAACCAGAGCTCCGTGGCTGACGGATGCATGTGTTCCAGGTACCTAGCGGCCCAAACTGGCTGTGGGGAGAGAGGGAGAGAGGGAGAGAGGGAGAGAGGGAGAGAGGGAGAGAGGGAGAGACGGCACCGCCGGCACTGTGTCTCACTTCAGTTCCTGTCATCTGATACACGACTGATAGTCCATCTGAATACGACCACACTGTTAGCTGCCAGACAGCCGGCCTGCTCTCTTTGCAAGCTGGCCTGCCCGCCCGCTCCATGCTCATCATTTCTCAGGCTGGCCTGCCCAAACCTGCCAGGAGCTCTGACAGCCACTGAAGAAGTGTCAAAGTCTGTGCTGCACTTCAAATGTCTTTCCCAAATACTATAAAACTTCTGACTCATCTTGCTTTGCTTGCAGTTTTCACCCTTGTTATTTGCTGGTGGTGCAAGGCCATTAGTTTAGAGAGAATAGGAGCTATTTACAGCTTGCTTCAAACGTAATCTGTCTATTTAATGACTGTTTTGGCCTGTTGATGTGGCGAGCAGGTTTAGAAATGGTGTGAGTGGAGTGAGTGCTTGTGGGTATGAGTGACTGGGTTGTCAGCAGTACTGTTGTTCTCCTTTGGGTAAACATCAACAGAATTTTGATCATTGGTAAGTACCGTGTACATGCGTGTGGGTCTTACTTCGACAGGGACGGCTGTTGGAGGCACAGGAGTGTACTGGGGAATGTAGGTCCCTTGCATAGGTGCTGCGGCGGCTGCAGCAGTCATGTACTGGAACACAAACAAAATACACACCTATCAAAAACCTTGCATAAAAATTCCTGCTACGCACATTAGAATTCCTAACCTCAGTCCCATAAGAAATACTTTTAAGATATCAAACACTGATATCACATTTCCCTGGGAGTCTCATTCAGTGCAATTATCCCAGAAACTACTGGGAGTGGGAGCTTGCTGTCCCTACCGCATCCTTTGGAGGGCGCTAAAAGAATATGTGTGGACGCTCAACAGAGCAGAGCAGAGCAGAGTAGAGTATATGAGGTTGACGGAGGAGGAGGAAGAGATGTCCTGCTGTTCCACCAAGACTTCACAGACAGGCAAATGCACCAGGCCACAGCTGAGAAGAAGATGAAAAATAAAAAAATAAGTTGAAGGAAAAGAAAGAGTCAGGGAGGGAGGGAAAGGAAAGAGAAGCAGGAGGTCTCTTGCCTGTGGCCTATATTCCTTTAGTCATGCCTGCCCTGGCTTTTAACAGGGTGCTAGCTCACTCCATGATGGCCATTTTACAGATCTGACACAGGTTCTGTTACATGACAGCCACAGGGCTTTCACATGAAATATGAATGAGGACACGCCACTTTATGCGTGGCTCTGGGACTTGCTGCGAAAGCATGGTGTGTATGTGCCAGTGAAAGCCGGATTTGCCAGTGTGTGTGATACTTTTTAATTAGCACATGCCTGTGCAGAAAAGATGACTTTATTTGTCTGTCCAACTGTGCACGTGTTTGTGTTCGGTCTCTTGTGTGCAGCTGTACAACGTGCATGTATCTGTATGAGACAGACAAAGACCAAGAGGCCTGGAAGGATAATTCGGCGGTACAGCACCAACAGATGTGATCTCAGATAAAAGCCACCAGACTGCCCCTCCTCGTCTTCCTGCTGCTTTTCTGGGCCGAGAAAAAAACGGAAGTGCAATCTCTTTCTTTCTGTCTTATTTTTTTCTTCGCCTCTCAATCCCCCTGCTAGTGCTAAAAAGCGTGGTGGCAGTATGCAGTAGGAGGCAGTAATGGAAGGGCTGTGCTGGGCTGTGGAGCCTTTTCTTGGCTGTGGGCCCGGCGGTGCTGGTGAAGTGTCATTACCGGCAGCGTTGCTAATGGATCGGGTACGGCTCCACCGCTCACCGCTAATGAGAGCAGCTAAAGGCCATGGACATGGGTGATTAACTCCCCCACCATCACTACACATGGCCAGGAGGAAGCCCTGGGATGGATGTTAGTGTACGTTTGTGTATGAGTGTGACTATGTGGGTCTGTGCATGTGAATCTAAGGTTATCACACCTTCAGAGCTGTCACACGCAGGATGGGGTGAGGCAGTATATCCAGACTCCCT
This sequence comes from Ctenopoma kingsleyae, assembly GCA_032353495.1. Classification (NCBI taxonomy): domain Eukaryota; kingdom Metazoa; phylum Chordata; class Actinopteri; order Anabantiformes; family Anabantidae; genus Ctenopoma; species Ctenopoma kingsleyae. Next base: position 6,563,447 of record JAUBNQ010000003.1, read on the forward strand.
GACACATTACCACATTACCTCTCTGTGTCATCCCTTCTTCCCTCTCACCTTCCTGCCACTTCCCCCTCTCCCCCACCCCCCAACCTGCTATCGTCTAAAAGGGCCTATCAGATTGTTGAAGTGACCTTCTCCCTAGCGAATTGAAACCATGCATACCAATGTTCCTCAGGACTTTTTGTCTTCACAACTCCTTCCTATTAACTTATTCGGCCAACACACCTGTGAGGGCTGCATGAAAGCAAATGAAGGGAAGCAGGAGATAATTAGCAATATCAAAATCTCCCTGTCAGAAGGAGAATGTCCATTTGAAATGCTATATTTCTCTGCAGGACTGCACAAGGAATTTAAATTAGATTTAACAAGAGAATTTAATAAGATAAGATTTTTTCTTCTACCATAACCATTAGTTAACCTATTTAATGTGGCAGGTTGAGCAGGGCATATTTCTGCAGTTGCTTCTGTGGCAAGTCAGAGGGATGTCAAGCCTGGCTACAGTGAATAGGGTTGCTATGGTGATAAAGATGATTTTTGTCCAATTTCAACTCTTAATACTTCCCTGTCCATAGTCAGGGGACAGGTTTGGGTATATAAAGCATCCCTAATTGGCAATAAATGGTGTTTTACTCTCACAGTCACACACACAGCCACACATATACATCTGTGCACATGCACACACACACACACGCCTGAAGCAGATGGCGTGTGCGTATGTTTGATGAACGGGAGGCCTGAATAGCTCCTTAATGAGGGTGGTGTGAGTAGACTGCTTAAGTCTCTTCTCTACCATTACTCTCTGTGACATATACCTATAGTAACTACAGTAAAAAGTCAGACCGCAATGCAGCAATGCCAGGACAAAAGTCCATAGCATAGACAGAACCACTCTGTTACCAGAGTGGTTTGAGCCTCTGGGTTTAAAAGTGATGGTGCTGTGTACTTCCTGCAATCAGTTTTCCACATCAACAACAGATTCTCTTTAAACTGTTGTTCTTGCACTGGTGGAATGCAACACAGTCATTAGCATATTTAATGCCCAAATAAATCATCCACTCCTCTGTCTGTCACTCAATCTCCACATCTATCTATCCCCTCCTCGTTCACACGCTATTCTGTTGCATCGTATGCGAGGTGGAGGATAAGAGTTGGTCAAGGCAGGAACATCCAGCTACTCGGTGCAAGTTATTAATGGCAGGGCAGCATCAAGATGGGCTCTGATGACTATTGATCTCTGGTGTGGGGCTCCAACACAATGGGAACTATTGGAGACTCACACCAGCAGCTATGAATCACAGCTGCTATGAGTTCACAGTACCACTTCACCATGAAAAAGTCCTCCATATCTTGGGCCCTCAGTAGACTGGACAAGATCAGTGTCTGTTAAATCACTTCTTCAAACACATACCTATCAGCAGACTTACAGACTTACTTACTTATAATTTAAATATTTGAATATTTACTATTTCTATTAAAGATACTCTGTGGAGTTTTCAGCTACTAATAGAACTAAGGAGCATTTGTTTTTATTAGAGATATTCGATATTGGCTTTTTTACCGATATCCGATATACACCAATACCAATATATGCGGGGTCCCCCCTCATAAAAAAAAGAAAAACTAAATCATTTTAGGTAACTAACATCACAT
>JAUBNQ010000003.1:6574025-6587995 GCA_032353495.1 Ctenopoma kingsleyae
TGTGTGTGTGTGTGTGTGTGTGTGTGAGGATAAAGGTGCTCGATGAAGCATGTAACAGTATTTGTCATGTCTTCATGGGAGGTCCATCCCTCTCCACACTCGGGACTGTGCTCGTTTATCAGCCATCCTTTTGCAGACAAACGGATCATTTCTAACACAATAAAATATCCAGAATATTTACTCTATTTACAAAAGCAAAAAGAAAGATTAGGAATCCAATTAAAAAATACAGTGAGCTAATAAAGCCTGTCCACCAAAGAATTTCAGCTTTCGTCTTAAAATGCATTTTTGCTACTAGCAGAATATTTTTTTTGAGGTAATATCCAAAAAGCTTATACTGAAAATGCAGCTGCTCAATCTCTCTGTCAGTCACCCCGTGGCACTGCAACAATATCCCTCTTATATGAATGAAACTTTAACCCTGAACTGGCACCGGCACAGCAGCTGCAGTTGTTTTCTGAGAAGCCAGTGGAAAAAAAGAGAGACAGAGAGACGGAGAAGCAGGAGAGATGGAGTGAGAGAAAGAGGGAGAAATGAGAGGGAGATATATAGAAAGAAGTAAAAGGTGAGAGAGAGAGATAGAGAGAAAGAGAGAAAGAGCAGCTCAAGGACAACTGTAGCCCTGTCTCAAATTCTGCCTCGACAGTCAAATCCATGAGACCGACATAATGTTCCCCCTCTGAATCCACAGAACACTTTTTATGTCAGGCGGGGAGATAGGTATCACACAGTGCACCAATTCACCCCCATTCGATGAGGGCAGATAGTTATGGTTCAATTCTAAGAGGTCCAGTGAGCATCTATTCAAAGTCGGAGCCAGGGAAAACTGGATGGGGTGCAATGGAGAGGAATTCGATAATTCATCTCCAGTATGTAAGGGCCAATGCACTCAAGCAAATACACACTCCAAGCACATACAGTTCAGACTGGGGAAAAGGGGAAAGACAGCAAGGCTGCGCTTGGCTGGCACTGCAGCTCCTCCGGCACTCTTTGGCAGTGCAAAGTGAATTTGAGAGTCTGTGTGTGTGTGCGCGAGACTGATGATCTGTACGTAAGTGAGATTTAACATTAAGAATGTGTTTTTGCACTCAGACAATATGTGTGTTTAGGCTGGTGTGAATCTTTGTGTGAGCTACATATGTGGTTTTGTCTTTTGGGACCTTTAGTGCTTCAGTTTTCTCCTGTTCTGCAAGGTCTGCTGCCTTGCGTAGCACTGACCAAAGAACACATCGAAAAAGGAAAGTGGTCACGCTGTTCTGACATCCCACGCCTAAGTGCCAAACAAAGCACAGCATTAGGAGATCTGAGAGACAGTGTGAGAGAGAGGGAAGACAAATGATAAACGGAGGAAAAAAGAAAGAAGAATGACCCAGACCCATAGAACAGACTGCAACCTCATTTAGCTGTCCACTTAAAAAAAACAAAAAAAAAAACACTTTCTATCGAGTTCCATGCGGAGTGCATCTCACCCATTAATTGGGGATGAACAAATTTTGAAAGCTGTCCTCTCCTCACTCTGTCTCTCTTACTGCTAACAAAGTGCTGGCTCCTCTGTGGGATGAAGTCCAGATTTGTATGGATGAACTTGTCAAACTTCATCTAGTCAGCTAAAAACAAACACCTTTGCCAAAGCGCCACAAGCTGCAGTGTTCTTGGACTCCTAAACAATAAGCAAACGCTTTTCAACTTTAGTTACTGACATTCATCAATTTTTATTTCTACCAAATTAGTGTTAAATACGTTTTTTATTGGAATTAAATTATACATACATAGGCGATGGAAAGCTAAAAAACATAAAAATAAATGAACAATCGATGCAGACACACAACCTCAGCCATAGATAGTTTGACATCACAAAGCTCTACTGGACTCTTTACATCATTTACACAGTGGTGGAAAATAACCCTAAGTATTGTACTTAAACACAATTCTAAGGTACTTGTACTACCACCGCTATTTTCAATGTTATGTTTTCTTTTTGCTTCACTACATTTACTTGATAGTTTCAGTTACTTTGCAGATGCAGATTCTTGCTAAATATGATAAATGATTATGAATTATTATGGTTTAACCACCTGACTGAACATTAGTAATGTTTACACATCTGTGCACCAATAATTGTTGGTCTATTCTATTCTATTCTATTCTATTCTATTCTATTCTATTCTGTCTGACTGGTAAGTAGCGACCTCCCTTCCATGCTCGGCCACCTCCATATTGCCAGGACACCAGGAGCACCATTGCACAATGCTCCACTGATTTAACACGCAACATGTGGCGGAAGCTGCCAAATTGCAGCACAATCAATTGGTTTTTAATGCTTTGAGTAGCCCCCAAGCTCTTGAAGCTAGCACGCTTGGCTAATTTGATGTGATTCACCAAGCTGGTGACAGGCTGTGTGTGTGTAAGGGGATGTGTGGTGTGTATGTAGCTGGTACCGGATATGAACATGGGTCATAAAGGGAGACGGATTTGTTAGCTATGATCCACTGACGGTTGTGACAGCTGGGGTTAGTGCTTAGCAGCCATTTGGTGACAGAGAGAGCCACCAGAACACAATGAGGACTGGGCCACGGGACAAATATGGCTACATAGCTACAGCTGGCATGAGGACGTGATGAGATGCACACTACACTACAATGTGGCTACTGGCTAGTGGCTACTGCTAATGGCTCCAAGAGGCCTCATGACATATGGCAGGAAGATGGATGACCATCAGGCCGCCGTACGGGTTGCTTGGGAATAATGAGTATGGACCACACATATGGCAATACACAAAACATAAAGTGCACACAAACATGTATCAGACACACAAACTGTGTGTGTTCTCTCTGTGTGCTCACAGACAAATTATAGCAATCGTGTGCATATTTAAATAAACTCATGCATTAGTATAGTCTAGATGCACACACATACACACTCATAGACAGCCAGCGTTTCACATGCTGAGCAGTTACACTTTTACAGATATCTGTCATTCTTGTCATTTACCTTGCAACACTGTCACACATGACATCTTCACTCACTACACATAAATAATAGCATAATAAATAGTTAGCTTGTTACCAAGCTATTCTTAATCCTGTGTGAAACAACTGTCACCCAGTTAGCCACAACTGCAGAAGGTACTATGGTACAAAAAGAGGTGCCTGGGTGATTTAAGATGCTTGTAGAAAAGATAGGAGGCTATGTAGCTGAAAGGCAAACTGAGCGGCCTAGAGGGCAGCTGCAGCTGGGTGTGGTGTGTGTGTGTGTGTCTGACTGGCTCGTGGCCTGCTGTGACCAGATTACATGTTCACTGTCCCACAGCGGGAGTGGAAGTGAGATGGGTAGGACTGAGTAGTAAATGGCCGCAGCAGGGAACCACGCGGCTGGTTGAGCACTTCTTCTGTGAGTGAGAGTTGGACCATCAGCTGCTGAGTCTAGTGTTTCCCAATTTGTTCAGTTGCAGTGACTCACTAGCAGCTGTCTCCTTGAGCTAACAACGGTACTGTGACTTTCAAGAATTGCTTGAGGAAAACACATTTTTTCATTAACAGTATGACAACAATGTATGAGTATCAGAACAGCAACAGAAAACATTAATTTTCAGTATGTCTGATAACATCTGCACCAGATGAAACTTTGACCTTTCTTTCTTTCATACCTCTGGTTTGGTAGTTTCCAAGGTTTGCGTTGAACCATATAAGTTCATTGCACTACACTGCACCGCTAAAAACATCCCAAATGTCTTGAGTCATCATCGTCACCAATCTTCAGGTGCTACAAATTCATCTGCATGCATATTCATTAGCACAGAACACTCAAATTTGATAGTAAAGATTTAAATTATGCTGCAGTGTGATCCATGATGATAATTTACTCTTACTGTTTCCCTCAGGGTGGTATTTCTTTAGAGAAAATAACTTAACAGCATCAATTATATACTGTAACACACTTCATAGAGGTAGAGCACAGCACAGTCGAGCATACAGTATATGCTTTACTGTGTGAAATACATGAGCGCACTCTTTTTCCTGAACTGTATCAGGCTTTAAATAAGGACTTTATTGAGGAAATTCCTGTCTGTGATACAGTGAAACTGGTTCATAATTGTAAAGAACCAAATATGCCCCTGACTGGCTCCCAGTCTCACTGACTGAATGCACTGGGAGTAAGAGAATGAATACACTCATGTGCTTCAGGGGCCAGAAAAAGCCTCAAGCAAAAAGCCTCTGGCAGAATGATTTAACACGTCTCAGCAACAAAATGAGAACACTTATGGTGCTAGGATCAATTAAAGCTCAACCTTAAAACAATTTACTTAACTAATGCTCTTTGTTGCTTTAACATTACAAAGGCAATTCTGGGATATATTCCAAACAACGGTGTAGGTACATTATGGAAAATATGGATCTAAAACTTAATATAAAAGCTATTTGAGACCTGAAAAACATCATAGTCTTCAATTATTGCAATCAGAAAAACATTAAACATCCATCAAATCATATCCAAAGTAAATTTAGTTTTTACTAATAGAAGGAAAATTTGATTTAGTCTCTAATTAAAATATTAAATAACACATTTACAGAGTGACCTAGAAAAACAAGACTTTGAACTATGTACCTTTCCACTAGCACTAAATACCACTGGATGCAATTGGCTACCTCGCTGTGTGTTATTGGTGAGCAAAACCTAATTAATATTTATTTTTCTCTGTCTGCTGCCTGGCTCAGTAACCCAGAGCAACAGTCTACAGCCTGTCTGTGCTGTGGTCTGGTAAATGATGCCAAATTGTTTCCTGGCAAAACTAACACTTAGAAACTCCCAACCAAAAAAATAAAACTAAATATGTTTGTATGCTTAAAAAAGAGGAAAACATGGTTATCAGAATGGGATAATACACTTTTATAGAGCTCAATATAGAAACTGTTGGGCAAAAGTGGTGTAATCATTTGGCAATTGGAAGTTTTTACGTGATACTGTAATGTCATGTGCATGGATGCAATTTAGCTGGTTTATCATTTGACCTGCAGTAGTAAAAATATGTCTTAAAGAGTTATCCAGACAGAAAATATTTTGCTGATCAGTCATATTACTCTAAATAGGAAAAAAGCATTCATGTCGTTGCATAAAAGTAAAATAAATCTATTTTATCAAGTCCCCTTGTAAAATATTTTAACACTTCAGTTAAAAACTGTAATGAAAGAAGAAACTAGAAGCGAACTGTATAATTTCAACTGAGGGGGGGCTAATGGGAGGTCAAGGGCGGCTGAATGGTAAAGTACTTACTGTAGGTTGCATAACATATTGTTGATGAGGCATCCATGACGTACTCTGGACCTGAGGGGAAACACATAAAATGTAAAACGATGGTCACAATATAAAATTTTCTCAATCTTAGACAAATTCATGTAGTATCCCACATAAAGCAATAAATGCTGTTCAAATATTCACAATATGTTCAAATACTCTCAAGTCTGGAGGTTTTAAAATGATTGCATTGGTTTTAATGCACCAAAATGGCTGAACTTTACACAGATTAAATTGTGCCAAAGAATTCCAAGAAGAATCTGAAAGTCTGGAAGCAGCAAATCCCCCTCCTGCCTTCTCATTATTGCCAACAGTATGACTTGTGCATAGAGCCCATAAATTAGATTCCTTCCCTATTATAGCCATAATATTAATGCCATACCCAGTGCTGTTGAGAAAAGAGGTGATAGGTTTTGAAAATTCTACGGACAGACCACTGGAGAGGACCTACATAATCCCAGTGGGATTATTTTTTATCTAAAAATAAAAGGAATTTCAAGAGCGGTGGACGGAGCTTTTCTTTTTTGTGTGCCAGAATTCAGAGGCATGCCAAGCTATTGCCAGAGGAAGACATACAGACATGTATATTTACAAATGTGGATGAGAACGTCGAGGAGATGGTGAAACAGTGACAGAGAGCACGATCAAGAGACTGGAGGAATGGAGGAACAAACAGAGCTTTTAGATGTTCTGGAGAGAGGAATTAGACAGCTTGCAGCAGACAAACACGCAGACTGGCTACTGATCCTCGTAAAATGATTAGATTAAACAAAGACAAACATGGAATAATCTGCCGTAAGAGCAATCAATCCTCTGAGCCAACCAAAACGCGTGATTTGGATCCACACCTAAACAAGCATCATATTCTATAACATGATGCCAAGTCTGTTTGTTTATACATGGTAATATTTTTTCTCCCCAGCTGAGCAGGACAGCAGATAGACACGGAAAAAGCTTATTCTTAATCTCTTATCCTGAGCATTTTCTAACTAAGATAATGTGTGACCAATGTGTGATTTATTTAATAGAGTAGGGCTGCAGTCTCTAGAAATAAGCTATGTTCACATTAACACTCAGGTCAGATTTCTTTAGTCTAATCTGATCTTTTTATGTCAATTGTTCATATTTATGTACATGCATCTAGTGCCGGTGTGAATAATTGCAATAACAACAAAAACATAATTTATGCAGCAGTCTGTTCCCTCCAGTTTGGCTTGAACAGAAGCTCCGTAAATGTCCAACAACTCAGCAACTTCTTCTTCTCTCTACTCACCCCCGTCTCTGCTGTTGTTCTCATCTGTGTTTATTTTTACCAGACTGTGAGATATCGACTCTGACTCTCTGATGATGGCAGATAGAAGTCAGATATTCAAAAACCCCCCCACATGAATTCTGATCTGACTGTTCTGACAACCGCATTATATGAGATTGGGTATCGATTGGATCTTGGACCATATACAAAAGTCTCCCACAATCTGATTTGGTTTGTTTACACTTGCTTGGTAGCAAAGAGATCAAATTTGGCCCACTTCAGCATACAATGTGAACATAGCCTTAGACTCTAATCAGACTTAAAGGACAACTTCACAGATTTCCAGTGTGCTTTATGCCTCTAGTTTGGGAAAAAATGTATATGAATATTATAAAACTTCCCACTGCCTTCCATATATTAAAAATATCACGTATGTATGTTAATCAGTATAAGATGATGCCAAATAAACTGGTGAGTTACTATAATGCTAATGCTAACATATTTACCTAAGTACAGGCATTTTACAGCTACAGTAGGATTATTGTCAGAGAAGAATATAATGACCTACAGTTCCCTACCTCTGGCTGAACTTCACAGCTTGTGTTACTATTGAAAACAGCCTGTCAGACAATAAGCCAAAAAAACAGTGACTCTGTCGTTCAGGCACACGGTCAGCCAGTTGGACCCGCTTCCAACCAGTCACACGTAAAGCCAAACAGCCAGCCAGTTAGCTAGTTAGTAAGTCAGCCAGCCACGCATCCAACCAGCCAGACACATATTTACTCAGTCAGTCAGTGAGCCAGCCTGTAGAGCCAGTGATGTAAACCAGGCCACGGCTGGCTGGCGGCACTAGCTGAGATCTTGGTAGTGATCTGGCTCCTGTCATATGGATCATCAAAGCAGTTTTTCCAGGAAACAAAGCCAATTATCGCTCAAGCTCACCAGAGCCGGGCATAAAAGAACACCAGAACACTGCTGCTGGTATGGTTCATTTGCAGATTTGATAAATCAATGCCTTGAAAATAGTATCTCAAAGAAAAATCCACTTAATATAAATATAAAAGAAGAAATGACATATACAGTTATTTCTGTGCACCTTGAAATTTTCATTACAAAGGCAATAGTTTCCATTATAAAAGGAAGTGATTTCTTTTTGTCAGGCATGTATGGCTGCTTGGCTTGTCTTCTCTTTTCCTTTTTCTATGTCTCTTTGTACTTGAACAGAAGATGAAGGACTCACCTTCCTGCCGTGACTGGCTGAAGGGCAATATTACAGGAAGCAGCGGCAGAGCTGCCCAATATTGAAACTGTGAGGATTAATATTCCTCAAAAGCCTGGCCATTGTTTTTGATAAATCAATTTGGGAAGCCTTCCGAGAGCGGATTAGAGGCACGCCCTGGCCCAGTTTTCTCCCTCCTCCTCTTTCTCTGCCCCTCCACTGCAGGTACTGGACCGGAGTTTTAATCAAGTGCACCTCAAAGAGGGGCACAGCAACCTTCAGCAACACCCCTCCTCTGCCCCACCGCCACCACCCAAGCCATTGCTATCATCACCCGTACCATCCTTCCTTCTCTCCCTAGTTGTCTTTCTCTCCATCTGTCCCTTTTATTTTCTCATCTATCCTTCATCTCCTTTCTCTTACTCACTACCCTCGTCTGTCTGTGTCTGCATACCAAAGAGAGCTGATGTTAAACGATAGTGTCTGAGCGAGAGGGCACATTGACAGAGCCTCTTGATGTTTAGATTCGGCAAGGGGTGCCGCGTGAAATGTGCAGCGACGGAAAACGGTTAACGCTCCTGTCATCTCACAAAGCCAATTTTCACGTTCCTGTTCTGTTCTGTTTCATTACTCCACAGATCACAGCCGTGAGGAATGTGGAAATTCACTTTGGAAAAGGAAGCGATTGTATCGAAGTTAGTAAAAAATAAAATGAAGAAAAAAAACTCCATTGCTTTAGCAGATGACGGAGCACAAAAAGGTCAGAAAACTAGGAGGGAAGAAAGTGCTTGTTTTTCCTAGACACTTTCATTCATGATGGGTGATTTTCTTTTTTCTACCCTGTCAGCCTTTTTTAATCCTTTTTTTGTTGCTTGTTTTCTGATGCCTGTTGTGTTTGCTGCCTACGAAACAGATGCCATCGAGCGCAGCTGGAGCAGCAAAGAAATGATGAGAGAAGAAGAGAGAACCTCACGCTGTGTTGCAGCCTGCCCCCTCTCTCCCGACCCCCACACAATGCAAACCCTCCCATTACATATACAGCTATCTACCCATAATGCAGGACATTATGGCCCACCTGATATGTGGAAACTGGGGAAGCAGCGATGAAGGGCGTGATGGAGGTCTGTGCGATCATGCGGTTGGTGGCGATGCTGTAAGGTGAGGAGTAGAACCTAAGAAAGGACAGAGAAAGGGGGCAGGGAGGAAAGAGAAAAGAGACCATATAATGATGTAAATACGTGTAAAAAGGGAGCAATAATTCATATTAGGTATAAAGAACATAATATAAGTCAGACACTCTGTTTCCGCAATACAAAAATGACCTGTCTACATCGATAAAATAAAGAAAGACACTTTCAAACTAGAACACACACAAACACACACATACACACTGTGAATTTATGCTGTGGCCTCTTCTTAGCACAGCATAAGCAAACACTTGGACATATATTGTATTGTGAGCGCTACATAAAAGTGTCTTTCTCAATTGAGAAGTCAGATTTTTGTCATTGTATAAGGTAGGAAAATGTTCACCACGCTTAACAACACCAGCATCAGCTTTTCATGTTGTGTTTACTACTATACATTTAACCATTATTTTCTGCTTGTTCTGGAGACCTCAGATCCTTTAACAGCACTATATATTTAATACTATTTTATCAGCTTCATACTTCACAACTTTCCTACATTTATGAAAGGTGTAGTTTATGAACATGCTTTTAAACTGATGACAAAAAATGCCGTTATTTATGTTTGGGTTCTCAGATACTCCAGCTGTAAAACATGATGGGATACTACCGATTTTCATTATAACATGTGTTTGATATTTATTTATATAGCACTACAAATTCCAAACCACAAATACTTTGAACTTCTGTGAAGTGAGTTGTATGTTTGTTCATAAGGAGTCTAACAGGGAGCCAGAAGTGTCTGGGGAGAAACTGATTCAAAACAGCAATAATGTCACCATGTCAGATAACATAGTGATAACATTCTTATGACTTTTTGCAAAATAAATAATAAAGCAAAATACTTTTTGTTTTTCATCTTATATGGGAAATATGCATAGCCCACCTACACAGAGTTTCAATAGGGTCAGAGAAAAAGAAAACGTATACTTGCAGAAACAAAGTTTCTAGAGTTTGTAGTTTTAATTTTTTTACACATACAACATTTGTGTCTTTAAAATCAATATCAATGAAACACGAGCTAAAAAAATAAAACTAGAAAACAGTATAGGTTTTACTGTAGATGCATTCTATATGGGTAATTTGCATTATAATTACATTTCAAATTCACTAATCCAATTTGCACTTGAATTTTGATATACCAGTATCATTTTCTGCTAAAAACTGATAACTTGAATTAAATTGGCTGCATAATTGACTATATCTGTTTTCTCAGCGGGGTGATTCACCATATTTTTTAATGCATGAATAAAGTAGACTACTTTTACATTCTTTGCTACTTGCTTCACCCTATTTACCTTTTTTTTCTGAAACATGATTATCAGGCTACATTTCAAGTGGAATATATTAAGAGTGAATCATTCCTTTCCTAGCAGGTCTGTTGCTTAACACAAATGTAAGTGGGATTATTATTTTGAAGATTTGCGGAAAAGCAGGCATTTATGTGGCAGGCTGTGTGTAATGAGCAAAGCTATTCATCCAGTTTTTTTGGTTGGGATTGACTCTGTGTCACTGGGGGATAAGTGGTTTAGGAAGTGGGGAGCAAGGAGCTTCCTGTGAATGACTGAGGCCAGAGGGAAATAGAGAGAAGCCTCTGCACTATCCTTCCTGTCTCAGTACTGCAGGAAAAATAAGACATGTTCCAGGGTCATTTATTTCCACAGCACCATTAATTCATGACATACAGATGTAGAAACACAACAACACACACAGACAAAGACCCAAATACACATAAACACATATAAGCTCACTCAGCTACACTTTGCCATTCCTCACCCAACCGCTATGAAAAATGATATTTAAAGTCTATATAGATTTACTTAATCAAACAGTAACAAAGTGCAGACACTACATTAATCTTTATGTATGACACTGGTATTGACTACAGTTCTATGAGCCAAGAGGTGAATTTATTAGACGTGCCAAGTTCTGGAATAAAGCTCTTACCCATTTTGCATTGCAGCAGGATCATATGTTAACGCCATGCCAGTCTGAAAGAGACAAACCAATAAACAGGAAGGATTAATCACTAATTAAGAGAAAAAATTTAAATAACAAACAATTACAAATAAAAAAGTGACATTTGAAAATTACAGTTATTACAGTAAACAAAAGCTGGTCAAAAGACAAGAACTTTTATTTTCTTCTTACTGACTAGTTCAACATTTTCAGAAATGCACCTGTTTCCTGAGAGTTAGATAAGAAAATTACACTGCTTTACGTTACAATTTTTTCTTTAGAGTGAAAATACAGTGTCCATAATAATGTTTATATTAGTGTGTAATCACCTGACAATAATAAATGCTGCATTTTCTTTAGCTTAGAATGAGAGTTTTACGTCTACATAGAGCAGGTCCCCTCCCATGGAAGCTTCCATGTTACGCCACCATGTTTCTACAGTAGCCCAAAATGGACAAACCAAATACTGTCCGTAGAAATTGAATTTTGCTGGCATACTATAACACTGCTTTGAAGACGAAGAAAAATATAGCTATCAAACCTCAAACTTGACATATTGCTACTTGGTGTGGTTGTGGATGGCAACATATCACCTGACGACCACTGTGGGATCTCGCAACTATAGAAAAGCTTCAATCAGATTGCTGCAGTTTGCAACCTCACCACTAGAGGACACCACATAACACACACTGTACCTTTAAATGAATGAGATGTAATATGATCATTAGTGAGATTTAAACATCTGCTTGTAGGCAGATATTCGTAACCTTTAGAAAAAGCACCGCTAGTTGTTTCCGCTAAGCTAACCACCTGCTACTTCTAGTTTCATATTTACAGTAAAGCATGGTATCAATCTTCTCATTTAACTATTGGCAAGAAAACAAATAAGATAATTTCTCAAAATTCTGACTTGTTCCTGCATACAAATTCTGTACAGTGTTGGTAATTTTGTTCAGTCATAACATTTCAGTGATTACACCTTCTCAGGGGAACATTAACATATTCTAAGTGGCATGACATACAGTACATACACTGTAAATGTACATGTACATCGGACCGGATTCTGTTTCTGTCTACTGTGTTACTCCATGTTGGTTTATTGGTATATGTTCTCTATGTGTCTGGGAAATCTGTCAATATGTTCCTGTAGCAATGTTACCAAGATAATTCTCTGTACATTTATTGTACTTGCGCAATAATGCAATTTAGACCCTGATTCTTTTTGTTCAAAATAAATTAAATAAAATCAAAATCAACTCATTTCAAATTGGAAAAACTGACAATTGGCAAAGCCAATGTGGGAGAAAGCTTAGTCAATAGGACAAAGTGAATTAATATTGAGGATGCCTCTTTTTCCATTTCACTCACGTACAATCATGTTTTTATGAATGAGAGGAAATGAAGAAATGCCCTTTGGAGAGAAAAGGAGTGAGCAGAAAACTGAGTTCTTTGTCTGGTGATGGTTTGTGTGTGTGTGTGGTTGTAAGCGTGTGTGTGAGGCCCTCTCAGAGTCCAGGAGAGAAACCTGTGCGCCGCAATCCGTCATCTGCATTCCTGAAGGTTCTCTCCCGGAGGAGAGCTAATCCGATTTCTTTTAACGCGAGGCTGCTGAGGACGGCAGATTTCATCAGCATACACACAAGCACACTAACACACACACACACCCACCTACACACACACACACACACACACACACACACTCCCTTTTCTTGCCCTTCTTCTCTCTCACTTTGCTCTCTTTTCTTCTCCTTTCTTTCCCTTTCAGCTTGTGTTCTCATCGTTTCTCTCCTTACCTTTCTCGCTTCATCCCTCACCTTCCTCATCTCTTAATCTACCCCCCACCCATCTTTTTGTACCACTCTCTTGCCCTTGTTCCTCCAGAGGGCTACCTACACTGAGCAATACTTTAAGGGAATAGTGGCTTAGAGGAGCAGGAGGGATCAGTGAGCCTGGACCAAACCTAAGAGTGAGCAAAAACAGAGAATCTCTGTGGAATGAATAAGTCCCCACTGGCACTGGGGATATGTGGACGTCTGTGTGAAGGGTAGTAGAACCTTTGTGTTCAATTTGTGTGGAAGCGCATTTGCAGAATGCGTTTAAGAGACATACTGTATGTTGTGAAGGCTAAATGAAGAGACATGCATCAGTCCCTATGTTATTAACACCTTCAGTGTCTATAAATGTCCTTGTTTGAGAGATCAATGTGAGATCAAGAGGCTCTGTCTTCCTGTTTGTGTGTACTAATAGTAGTGGCAGACATGGACAGCTGTCTGGTGAGGCTGATAACTCCCCCCTGAGAGCTGCCCTTGCTTCCATGTGCTGATGAATTCCACAGCAGAGGAGCTCCTGACCGCGAACCCTGCATGGCCAGTGACTAATTACTGATGCAGTCAGCTTCTGGCTCTGCTGCATCGAGGAAAAAACAGAGAAAGTTTGTGTTTGCTTTTGTCTGAACTTGTTCAGAGGCTGAAAAAACGTGACTGTGTTCTGTGCAGGTGCCTGTGAACACAGCTTGGCCCTGAGAGAAGCAGCCACATAGAGATCTGGCTTAATAATCTGTTAATTTTGCAAGATAAAGACTCTCTCACATTTAGATTTAACAAAAAATAGCATTATAAATTTCAATATTTTGCACATTCATATGCAAATATTGCCAAAGTCTTAAAGCAGTAGAGAATGACTCAGCTGCTGGATCTTGTGGTAAATCACTAATTCACGTTTAGCAAGTTGTGAAAATTTATTTTGCATGAATGTGTTTTCATCTCTGCTCTTGGTTGCAAAAAGTGCATTTTGTATGTACATTTAATGTGAGTGTTGATTTATAAAGCTTTTTTATAGTGTATATGGATACATATATTTAACACACACATTAGGCAGCTGTGAGGACACCTGTGCTGTTCTGCTCAGAGCCATTGTCTTTGTGTCCTCATGCACACACACACACACACACACTGACCCACTCCCTCCTTGTATTTTTGGTTTCCAAACACACATTCACTCTTGCCTAGTGGCCAAACACACACACGCACGCACACACACACACACACACACACACACACAC
>JAUBNQ010000003.1:6598229-6613235 GCA_032353495.1 Ctenopoma kingsleyae
TTTACTTCCTGCTCACACATTTTAGAGATGGGCTGGTAATTCTGGAGATATGGAAGATAACATTATGTATAATTGTTGATTTCTAATGTCTGATTTCTAACCCAGTGTCTAATGTTGTTTGTTGTTGATGTTTTTGTTGCTTTAACATTCTACATACACACACGTACAGCACTGTTTGCAGTAAATAGAAAATATACAGTAAATGCAGTAGGTAAGAAGCAGGTAAGAAAAATGCTTTCATTCAATTTCATTAAATAAATTAACTTAACGTAAAATGCAAAAATAATGCATTTGGTAATATGCTAGTCTATGCATGTCTGGCCTTCATGTAAAACTGATCCTGGCCCGTGGTGTACTTTTTTTCAAGGCAAACATTTTTGGCTGTGGCAGAGGGACTTAAGAGCAGCTGTACTTTGCTTGTGGGGGTTGACTTGTGCTGCCACTGTCTGTGTCACTGCCTGTGTGGGCAGACAGTGAAGATAGCTCTGTCCCTGTTAGCAGAGTATTATAACACTGCCAACGCCTCCAGTGACCCATGAAACCTCCCATCTATAGAGATGAATCATACAGATGGGCGCTTTGTAATTCAACAAGAAATACTCATCCACCAGAACTACAGCAAAAATGTTTCAATATATGTGTAACTGTGTAAGAATGAAAATACATTATTTCTGAACTCACAGCCTGTAAATGTAGTTTTAGTTTATTATCAAGGCTTCATTATTCATATGTATATATAGTACACAGCTTTCGCATAGAGTTACAGTAAAATTATTTAGGTTTATTTATCAAAGTGAGTTTTTGCTGACCATGCACAGTATTTTTCATCACCGCATTCGCTTGACATTCACAGAATTACACAAAATCATACTCAAGGCGCATTACAAACAGTCTCGTTTTGTTGGGGAGCATGAAACCTAAAGGAAAAATGGGATGTTATGCGTCTTGCTAAATGGTACTGGCTTTCCCAGATGGCCCAGGGATTCAAA
Organism: Ctenopoma kingsleyae; assembly: GCA_032353495.1. NCBI lineage: Eukaryota > Metazoa > Chordata > Actinopteri > Anabantiformes > Anabantidae > Ctenopoma > Ctenopoma kingsleyae. The sequence continues at coordinate 6,599,219 of JAUBNQ010000003.1, forward strand.
TGGATGATTTTCTTGTTATGAGTAGGGTTATCAAACCTTTAGGCTACCACTGCCTGAAAATTGATAATGACATTTGAACAGAAGTGGAAAATATGCTTCAAGCTGCAAATACAAGAAGGCCACATCAGTTAGAGTAGCATGGCAAAGCATACAAAAGGCTTTGTGTGTTAACTAGGTTTCCACTGTAGGGGCTTCCAGTAACAACGATATGGACAGGAAAGAAAATAAAATTACAGCACAATAAATGAATTATCAATAAAGAGGGCTCAATACTGTATCTGAGCAGGATCAATATGCCACAGCCGAGTTGCAATGTGGACCGAAGACTGAGGGCAGGCGTATAGCTGAGGGACCGGCCAGATCAATAATGTCACTGGGGCTGATTGACGATCAATGCTGCCAGCGACGTTGATTTATGATCAATGAAAGCAGGACACTCGACTAATAAGGGGGGAATCGTGGGAGGGGTGTGCAAAGGGGGTTCCATAGTTTCCCCTTTACTGTAACTGATTGGGAATCGATGAAGAGTGGCACTGTGGGTGATTAGGGCTCAGGCGACCCTGTGGCAGAGGAAGGCAGCTATGTGTGAGAGGATTTGGTTGGCTGTGTGCAGACTAGCCTGTCTGAGCCAAGCCGAGCTGCAGAGACTGTAATTAAAGCTGTGCTGAAAGGAGCTTTCCACTGGTTGATAGAAGCTGCAGGTGCAGCTCTCTTTGCTCTTTCACTTTCAAAAGAGCAGCCACACACAGACACATTCACAGATGTATACACAACCAAAGAAAGCACACGGACCGCACTATTTTTCTGACATTCTCTTCTCTCATTGGCATCATCCTTCTCTTTTACCTTGTTTTCTCATGGTCTTCAGCTATGAGAAAAGAAGTGAAACCCAGAAACCACTCTCCCTTAAAATACTGTTCTCATTTATGGTTCACTGCTTTGGTGTTTTACAACATTATATATAATCTCTACAGTCTTCTTGCTTTCTCATAAATAAATACTGAGCACGCAGAGACGTGGTTTTAAATTGGCTGGATAATTTAAGCTTAATCATGCAGCACAGATTACCATGGCGATTGAAAAACCTAGCTTCATAAGACTGAAGAGTCAGAGTAAGTAAGTAATTCAGATGGCTAACCTCTTCTGCGCTTCGTCAGAGAGACCCCTGTACTTCCGAACTTCAAATGTTGCATCAGACATTCCCAAGGCTCATAATTAATTCATTTCTTAGATATTCTCTTTGTTCTTGAGAGGCGTTGACACTAATTTTCCTTTGTCTTTCCAAAAAATGTTGCTGACAACAAAGTGGCATCTTCTTTGTGCTCACTGAATGTATCAACTGTTTCCAGGGTAACAGCGAGATCTCCTGGCTTAATTAAGCAAATCTCACTATATCATGCAACAATGTTGAAATGCATCAAATTGTTTTTAATCGTAATCTTAATGCAAAGTTAAAGGGAATCAAAAGACCATCTTATTATTTACACACCATTACAAGGTGTCTTCCAGATTTCTTCCAGATGTGTATAAACTGACCAGTGGGGTGCATCTTGTTAAGGTAGGACTGGCATAAAAATAATAATTTGGATGGAAATTTTAGGTTTGAATCTTGAAATTCCTCTCTGTTTCAAAGAAAAATAAAAGGCAAAAAAGAGTAAAGGTAGTTTGATAACACATTCTTCTCTAGGGAGAAATACACAATTAGCAAATTCTTCATCATTATTTATGTCCCTTCATCCCCTTAAGAAAGCAATATCAGAGTGATAACGAGAGAGAGAGAGGTTGACCTGTGGAGAACAACTTTGAGCAAGTCCTTGACTAAACATCTCAGATGTGATGAAAGCCTTTGTTTTTCTCAGTCTGAGTTAATGGGCCCCAATCGATGTGGGAGAGCTGTGTTTTTTCTCCACACGTCCTGACCCTTGGGGAAACACAGGGAGGTAATGTGGGAGGGGAGAGATATTGATGCACAATGTCGATATCACTAGGATTCACATGCAGCAGTGTGGCGAAGGTAACGCCTTCTTTCTTGAAGTTGAGGCTGGCTATCAGGGAGACTCATCAATACAGCATCGAGGACAGAAAAAGTACATTGTGGGCCTGAGTACCAGTGTGGACCATAAATTAGCAGGTACAGTATATACAAAAACAAACACTGCTGTTACACTCATGATATTCAGCAACACTTACTCCTCTGGACCCGAATGGAACCTCACACGCACACACACATGCACGCGAATGTGAAGGAGCACAGCACCGTCACTGAGGCAAGGACATCGCCACGCAGACTCTCATCTGTCACTAACAGCAACCAGCCCGCCAGCCGCCATGATGTGCGGCTTAATTGGGGGAGCTGATGAGGTCTGATGAGGCTGGTACTTATTGAATTCCCTGGCCTGTTATTTAGATAATGCTGGAGAGGAGCAGCCTCCCTCATCCTTCCCATTCTCATCCATTCACTGTCCCAGTAGGGGGCTGCTGGTTAATCCACTCTTGTTTGTAATGGCTGTGCGAACTGAGGGGATTTGGACACAGTCTCTCCTCGCTAGCACACATCTAACACTCTCCAATGTTGATTTTACCCCATAATGGGCCTATTTGATGAGTTAACTAGATCCTAACGCTCATCTCAACCCTCTTTTACTGTCTTTCTTTTTCTTATTTTGGGTGGGTATTGTTGAATAATTAGACTCTGAAGCAATGTTCCTCCTCTTTTCTCAGCTCTTCCAAAAGCAATTACTGTATTTCAAATATGTGACTGTACAGTGTTCACTGTGTGTGTATGTGTATGTGTGAGTGAACAAAGAGACAGAGAGGGTGAGAAAGAAAGTGTGATGGAGAGAAAGAAAACAGTGGAGAGAAGCGGAAGTTGCAGAACAGATGGCTAAATGGCAGGACAACAAACTTTAATTCTGTGCCTAAGACTGGAGAAGGAGATGGAAACTGTGAAGTCACAGAGGGGTGCCAACAGTGTTGCTCAGTATGGTATGGCACATCAAAATGCATTAGAACTGACGAAAACTCTTATGATTAATGCCTTTGCTGCACAGAACTGTAAAGGTTTGAATTTGAAATGTTAAGTTTGTGTGGAAAAAAAATCAACATCTGGGTGGCCAGACAGTCATTAGTACCAGCTGTAGTGAGGAAAGGTTCCAACAAAGCAAATATAACGAGATGAGAACTGACAAAACAGCAACAAAAGAGTAAACATCTGTCCTCATGAGCAGATTAACACAATAAGAAACACATCTCCGGAACGCTGTAATTAAAAGTGCTTACAGCACTTTTCCTTTCAGGAAGTGTTAAAAGAAGCTCAATCTTATCGTTTGAAATATCCATCAACACCAGCTACACATGTAATATAACTCTAGAACTAAAGAAAAACTTATTCTGAATGAAAAAACAAAACAAAACATATCCCTTCTACTAAATTACTTGTCCATGCAATAACCGGTTCTATAGAGAAAAACTAAAGGGCATATTTAAAAGGGTCAGTATAGATTAGGGGAGATTCTGACAAGAGAGGTCATTAAAGCAGCAACATTTAAAAGCGTACATGGAGAAAGTACAACCCCGGGTTCACCAAGAGCACGGCAAATCAATATCAGCTCAGCTTAAAATCTGCTGTATAATCCTTGATCTCCAAGGCCATTTACTTTGCAGCCTGAAATTGGATACACCCTCAGTCCATCCCCCTCCCAGCCGCTGCTGCGCCGAGGTCGCTCTTTGCTCCACAAATAAGACATTCAGAAAAACTGATCTGGATGCATCTGTGGCACGATTATGGGGCAGCTCAAGGTAAAAGGTAAAGGTAAGGGGTATTATACACCAAACATGGAAAAACATTATTATAATAGTATGGTATAGATTTGAACAGGGAAAATAAATCATCTTTGTTGATTTCAACTGTAAGCAAAATCACTTTTTAGTATTATATAATGTCTTTGATGAATGAATGAATAGAATATAACTGGAAAACAGCAAAATAAATAAATAAATAAAAACACATCTGCATTGTTCAACCACATCTGGAAATGTGTGTTTTACAGATTTTTTCTCATTTACAAATTGTCTGGTTCTTTTTGCTGTTCTCACTCTTCATTCAACAGTATAATATTTGGTTTTAATAGGATAAACACCCAAATTTAATTAATCCATTCAATAATTGCCATGTTTGATTAGCGTCAGTGTTTCTGGAATTAATTTTCCATTTATTCATAGAGTCAGTTTACGTTTTACACATGGTGGTTCACTCTCTTTTAATTCGTCCCCTCTGTGCATTACAAACTAAGGCCATAATCCAATATTTAGTTCACATTAAAATGTTTTAAATTGCAAATAAAAATAAATGTAATATGGTGATCGAGTAAAAAACAAAAGTCAGGTTTGCATAAATAAAATAAACTCTGAAGACAAGTCTTTGTTGCAGCTTGTGAAACCAGTGCTTTTCCTGAGCTGATAGACAGTGACTAATCTTGTCAATCACTGATGACCTGTGCTTGACCTTTTTGTATTTAACCTTACCTCAGACGGATATTCCAGAACAATTCAAGAACAATTTGCCTGAGAGATGACAGCTTGAATTTCAAGTCAAACTATTTCACTCTTCACATCTTTAGAAGCTGAGACTGACAGGTAAATATTTGTTTCTGATCATTTGCGTTACTACACAAAGAAATAATGTTTTATTATCCAATACTGTTACATTGTTTATGTTAGAGTCAGCTTTTACTTGATCTTTTACAATAATTTAAAAATGTTTTAGGACCTCTGACATTTTGTTGCCTGGCTCTTTGTTGTTCTTTTTATCAGGTGAAACAAAACAAAATATTCCTTTTCAAAGAGACAGCATACTATAATAACAGCACTTAGTAATGTACAGAAAGCAAGACATAAAATGTGAGATTTCTAGAAAGGCTATATCTTTAGGTGCTTCTCCAATGTTAGTGTGGGCTGCCTGATTTTTTTTATACCCATGGCGATGTGTTCTGTTAGAGTGGCGGTTGTTGGATTCTCAGAGGCCTTTAAGCGCTCTTGTTTTCTCCCTATTACTTTTGCCCGGTGGGGGGACAGACAGTAGTAGCAAGATACAGTACGGCGCAGCAGGGGTGGTCCCCAGATACCGCAGATTCATACTTTCCACCTGACACACAGAGTAGAGAGAACAGAGAGCTGGCAATTACCAGACTTCCCTCTATATATACTGCAATCCTGGCCAGCTCTGCTCTGCTGTACTCCACTCTGAAGGCTGTCTCAGGGCCAAGCTGGAGGTAATGAAAGCAACACACTCCTAATGGACTATTGATGTGTGTGTATTTGTGGGTATGTGTGAGAGGAAGGCAAAGAAAGGGAGTGAGAGAGGTTCAAAAAAGAGAGGAAAGGAAACTATGAAATTATTGTGTTTTTGTGATGGCAAAAACGTGTGCATCCCTGCCTGTAAAGCTACAGTAAATATCTATATAAGCTGAGTAAAAGCAGCTCAAATACACAAGTGTGATCCAATAGCCATGTTGTGCCATGCTGCCAGCCAAGGAATGAGACAGACAGAGGGACAGTCTGTCTGAGACATGAGGTCAACCCATAACCAGGTGTGTTTCCATCGTCCTTCAGCTCAAACACCAGGAGGCAGCTCTCTTATAAATACACTCAGACAGAAAGGACACAAATAGCCCCAGGTGACAAAAAACATTGGCAACTTGAACACCATTGCACTAAGTTACACCAAATGGACCACGTCCCACTCCTACTGGTTGTCCATTGGCAGAGCATGTAGGTGTGTGTGCATTTTTTCTGTATCTCTGTGTGTGTATTCCACCCTGCTGGCAGACAGTCTGTAGCGAATGAATTGGCGTCCACTCCTGGGGGTCCGGTGGCACTACAGAAATAACTCTGCTGACCACAGTGACCCCTGCTTGTTCCCACACAGCCCGTCCTGTTCTAACGGAGGCCCATGCTCTATTTTGGGGGCAGCAGTTAGATTTATCTCACTGCCCTCTGTGTCCTCGGACGGTAATGGTGACGTGGTCGGGTGTAACTGATGCCTGCTTTTTTTTTTTTTACCCTGCTTCCCTGACGCAAGCACAGACAGGATACAGTCTTGAATTCAGTTTGGTCAGACAGACAACCTGGCTATGCCCTGTTTTTTCATTTCATTTTCAAATGTATATCTTAAACGATGCTAACACACGCTAGAATGGAAAAATAGGAAGCCGTGATTTATCAAATCTTTTGATTCTCTAACCCAATGAAAGGTATGAGTGACAGTAAGGAGTAAACTACAGCTGGTTGAATTACTTACATACCACAGACACTTGGAGCATGATTATGTTCCTCAGCAAACTTAATCTTCATTATGGATGACATTTGTCCTGGCCGAAATGCTATGAGCTCAGTGACCTACTGTATCTGTTGAGAGGCTGAATATCATTCTTTGCAAAGGAAATGCCTTGCCTCATTGCCTCAGGTCCTGTATTAGATTCTGTATTGACTGATGCCTGAAAATGAGGACTCTAGGGATCTGTGAAGATAATATGACCATTGCAAGTGACCAGTTAGATCTCGGGAGATGTATAAGAATCAAAACTTGTAATCACACTTGACAGAGTGATTCCGCAGCTTGCCAGAATAAGACTCATAAAACTGAATAATAAACCCTCCTGAATTCTTTAACAACTACTTTGCCCAAGTGTTAAAACATTCAACTGACCATTCATACCCAACAGTTCTTTGATGCTTTCTGCATGACAATTTCACTTTTTTGAAACAAGCCCCAATTCAATTTCTGTACCAACCTTATCCACTTTAATGGAGAAAAAATTCAAAAGGAAGAAAAACTGAAAAAAACAAGTGTGGACAGCTGTCATAATTGCTAACTGTACACACTGTGAGTGAATTGACATCATAAAAGAAAAGCAAACACATGTCAAACAAAGAACAGAGGAAAACTGTTCTTCATAAATAAAAGCTGCCTCAGGTGCTTATTCTGCTCACACTAATATTGTGTGCACTCAGCTATATCCGGTAACATAGATGAGAATTACGGAGGGATGAGCAGGAATGTGCATGATGCATAGAATAGTGAGCAGAGAGGAGGGGAGGACATGGAGAGAAAGCAGCGGTGAAGATAAGAGAGAGAGGGATGGATGAGTGAGGGTATTAAAGCAAGGACGACAAAAAGTGCAAGGAGAGGTGTGAGTGGGGTGATTGGGAGAAAGATACAGGGGGATCAACATAGTGGACAGCTGGGCCAGGGTCACTGGAGTCAATCTCAGGAAGCAGTTGCATGGTCAATGTCATCCTTTCATCTCATCTGCTGCAGATGCAGCAACCTAAACTTTACTCAAATTTAACTTTCCGAAAGCACGGGCTGATCCAACTTTCACTGCTCTCTCTTCTGCTTCACTATGCCACCCATCACTGCCTTCCCCTCACTGCCCTTTTCCATCTGTTCTCTTTTATCTCCCTCTCTTATTCCTGTCACATTTCCTCAGCTCCTAATCTATTTCTCTCCATCTCACTCCTGCTATATTTCTCTCTATTACTCTGCCTCGTTATGTGTCTTTTTCTCATGGTAACTCTTCTTCATTCTATTTCTCTTCACATTAGATGTGGTTGAGTGGAGAGCAAAGTCAATCGTTCCTGCCTAAACCCCTCCAGGAGCCAGAGCGCCTCTCCTCTGCCTAAACAAACTTTGAAGCCAATCAAAGAGCTTATATTATTTTCTGTGGAAGGGCACTGCAGCAGGTGAATACTTTATATTTCAGTGACAGATCCACTCAGAGTGTCTCTTCTCTCCACTCTCTTCCTCTCTTTGCTAACTGTTGGTTCGGCTCATGATTGATACAGTTCAGTGGCAAAACAAACAAAGCGTGACAAATCCAGATTATTGTCTGTGGGCGAGATAAGGTTATAATGAGAAAGTGCATCAGGGGAAATTGATCCTTTTTCAGGAAGCTGTCTGATTTACTGGGGATGCCAATAATAACTTCCTGTGTGTCCTGCCGCTAATGGGAGACGGCGAAGCCAGGGGTAGAGGGTGGAAGGTTCAGGCTAAGAGGACAGATTTCATTACAACGCAATATCCTGAGAAATGTATTTGAAAAGGAGGTTTGGTGGCTAATTATTATCCGCGGCAGTGTATATTGAAAAGCTGTCTGATTGTCACTGAGGATGACAAACAGAAATTCAGTTTATACCAGATGACAGCACAAGTAAATAAATATCAATACATAATAGATTTGAACTTCTGTTTCTGTCAAAAAGAAGAAGGAAAACATTACATATAAACAGCATAGATCAGAACAAATCAATGAAACACAGATGCATCGTGGAACAAATGTGCAATAGTGTGCTTGGAGAAGCACCTAGTATGTCTGAGAAACGCTGACAGCCAAGCAACCAACCTACTTGGCTGCATGTTAAAACTACACGACATAGGGGAGAGAAATGGGCCTGCTGACAGGCCAGTTATTAGCCAGGGGAATGTGGGAGGGATTGCAGAAATTAATATGGATTACTCAAGTATGACTGACAGTTTCAGAAGGGCTTTTTGTGATTTACCATTTGGGACTTGCCTTAATTCAGCGAGGGACGTTTTAATACCGTGGGCTGTCTCTGATATCTTGGCACCGTTGCCTTGGTGAGGATGCCAACAGGGAGGGAATCTTTTTCTGCAACAGCACCCTCAGCAACAGCACTCCACCCCCCCACCCCAGTGGCACAGGCCTTGTGTCCTGCCAATAACGATGGAATATGCTGTAGGGTGAGCACTTAGGATTCAGCAGGGTCTTTTGGTCATTGCCATGTTTTGTTTAAAAGGTGCACCTTGCCAACAAAATGGCCCCTGTGAACTATGTCTGGAAAAAGCTTGACAGCTGTAGTGATTGTATATAAGTCTAGGTGTCATCTGGATCTCTGAGAATCAGACTGAGAAGACTGGGAATTTGATTGGGATTTTTAGATAAAACAGTCATAGGGGTGGAGCATTTCACATGAGAAAAGCACTGGTGGTTTCCACAAGTCTCCCTAAAGAACATGACTTTTACTGCAAGACTAAATGAACACTTTATGTATACACTAGAACAGAATACTTTTCCAGTGTACACATACTAGAGAGACAGAGTGTGAGTGAAGACAGACAGAGACAGTCTTTTCAGTTTGAAAAGAAATGGTGAAAACAGATAAGGTTAGAGAGACAAATGCCAGAGTGCTATAAAAAGAGACGCAGGAAAGCTTGTACATATTGCATGTTTCCGTTTGGTTCCATCTCCCAGGGCCACTGTGGCTGCTTCCTGATGTGGTTTTCATTATTTATCCAGCATCTATTGGACAATATTGGAGCCGACTCTTAACTCTGCTGCCATATTGGCAGCAGGACAATGAAGCAAGCAACAACAACGGAAGTGAAAAGGAAGAAGCTGCAGTGTTACTGCACATTCAGTCTGGATGAAATCTCTGTTTGCAGAGCTAAAGCATTCATCAGAATGCTGGATTTATCAAAGTCTTACGCTGTCATTTGGCAATGCTCAACACTACCTGTATCTAGCTCTTCTGAAAATACACCTTGTTTATTTAGCTGTTGTTTGATCGTTGACAGTAAAATTAAGTTAAATTGCATAACAAGCAGCGATTCCTGAGAAGCACAACACATATGTGCATGCACAGTGTAAGAAATGTTATCAATATCATTTCTGTCACTGCTGACGCACAATATGGGATGTACATGAGATTACTCACCTGCCAAAACCAAACAATGGCTAATGTATCTCTGGTTCGATTACATTTACCATAGGGTGTCATCTCTAAGCTGTTAATACATTGTGGGACGAAGGGCTTTAATCAGCGAGCTCAGTGGAGCCAGCGGATTAAATCACTTTTTATCTGAGCTTCCTTTGACTTTCTCAGTGCTCAGGGTTGCACTGTAAATCATAATGCATCCCTGTTGGGTTCACTTCAGCATGGTTTATTGCTGTAGTCACATTTCATAAATTCTGTTTATTTTGTGTATTGAGTAAATCCATATCCACTGAAAATCAAGGATAACTCTTAATTCTTAACCTTCAACTACAAAATTGATACATCCTCAGAAAGGAAGTGTCTACATGAGAGTCCAAGTCCTTTTAGATTATACATTTGCATGGTTGCACGCAAATATATGCATTCATGCTCATATACAACACACATATACACACTTATGTGTATTTTGGCATATAAACTTTATCCACATGCCTCTATAGACTATGTGCATGAGCTTGCATATGTTTGCAGATGTATGCATGCTCAGCGACAAGGAGAGCTGCTGCCGCATTGCACAGAATAGCTAAACAGCTGTAGTGCTCCATCAGGGCTATCGATCATGTCCCTCTTCCTGAATCACAATCAGACGTGGGCAGAGCAGAGCGGCAGAGCGGCTGGAGCAGGCCTCTGTGACTGCCTTGCTGGACGACTGCTATGCACCTTTCATATCAACCAGAGCTCACAAGAAAAATCTTACCCGGAGAGCTGATTAGATGCATATGTGAGTGTTGTGTACTTGTTTCTGTAAAACTTGCTAGAATACACGAACAAGTATTCAATTCACGTACCCGGCAAGTACCCCCATTTTTCTAGTGGTTGTGTTTTACTGCTTGTAAAGAAAATTACAGTGTCTATCATATTTAAAGCACTTATATTTTACATTACAGTTACAGTTATAAAGGATGTCCGATCACTACAAGTACTGATTTAACACCTTGTATACTGTATATACTGATTATGAGCGACAGTAGCACAAATCAAAAGTGTATTTAACCATATGCTATATTTAAATAACACATGTAACCACTATGAAATTACATATGATTTCATTACAAACTTAACTGTAAGAATAGAGAAGCTGTTTAAGTATCATTAGCTGCCATCTGCTATCATCTCCCCACACTGTATATCAGCTCAATATCTCATGTAATCACAAAGAAGTTAGATCTCATTACATTAAATGAAAACAGGAAGTGTATGGAAGCTGTCTATGACGCCATTTAATGCCATCTGTTAGCATCTCCACAGTCCTCTATTCTGCTCTGTATGTTCCTCCTCCCTGTGTCCTTGGCATTATCTCAAATTAACATTTACTTCCTGGCAACATAGTGACTTCCCTTCCTTTTATTTTCCCATGGTCACTTGAATTTAACAGATGACCTGGAACCCGACATCCACATATTTACTTTCTGGTACGGGACAGTGAGGTTACAACTCAATATCCTTTTGTATTGCCACTGGACACACCTGAGTTGAGTAGGGCATCTATAACAAGACCAACCCCCACCACACACACACTCATATGCACACACACACGCCCACAACTCTTGACACTGTGTGATCGAGTGGCTAAGCTGTAAATGCAGCAGGCTTGTCAGACATAGGATTGGAAAGATTGGTGAGGGACACACACATGGATCTGTACATGTGTACAGTATGTTCATGCATGCATGTTAAAGGTGTTGCCATGCATGTGTGTGTTATATTTTAAATGCTAACTAGCACAAAAAGGGCAAAAGCCTCTCATTAGTATTATGTGGATGTTGACATTCCATCCAGGTCAAAGTCGGTGGTGCATGACTATATCTGTGCTCATGTGGTTTGTGTGTGTCAAAGCTCACACAGTGTAGTAGTCATGGCTGTCACAAATACACCCATGCGCACACACACACACACTACCTAGGGGGTGCCGCTGAGCTGTCAAAGCAGGATGGATGAAGAATCTGCCCTGCATAGCAAGGGGCTCTGGGGAAATACCACCAACATGACACACACACACAGATGCTGACTCTGCCATCATACAAATACTGTATTTATGTGTTCCCACTTTAAATGCATATGTTTGTATATGTCTGTGTGAATTACAGCATAGAAACAAATAAAAATGCAGCGACATAATGTGTACACTATTCACACAGTATAAAATCTTCCGCAGAGGCCCATCTGAGATTAGTAACAGAGGAATGTCCAGAGATCTCCATTTAACAGACAGAAAATGAACATGGACAGTGCCACAGAGGGGAAAAGGCATTCTACCTCAACCCTGCCCTCTTCTGAATTGAAAACTGTGTGAAAAGTATCAAAAGAATGACAGACTGAGCCTTTATCCATTAGTATTCAATCATAGCAGTAACATCTAAATCTTTATTTGATCTTTTTATCATTGCTAAAAGATAAGTCAGACCAAGCAAGAAACATAAGACCATCCTGCAGATTTTAAACCCACTAACTTGTATGCAAACAGTTCTCATGTGCTAAGATGGATTTTATTGACATTTATGACTTTAACTAAAAAACTTTACTGTTGGTACTTTCTGCTCAGACTTCAATGCAGCATTTCACCAGGTTCTCAAATCTAAACAATCACACTGGTGACTACAATGTTATTATAATTGATAGGAATAATGGTTAAAACTACCAAAATACCGTATGTTGTAATACATTTTAGCTTTGACAGAATTGAATATGATGTACAACAATACCAGGAACAATAATAGTTTTTGCAAGTTGTGTGCATGTATTCAGCCATTCAACAAGGGAAAAGAGAGACTTCATGGACCCTCTAGGAGGGACCATAGTAGCCAGATGAGAGCAGACCCTGTAAACCTAACCATTCTTAATTCCACAGAAGGATTTCCTCGATCAGGGCAGTAAATCTCCATGCTTGGCACAAGCTTGAACAATCCATTAACAATAATAAAGCCTGAGCAGCCAGGAGATAGACCCCTTAAAGGGGAAGGTCAGCCTGATATTACAGCTTTAAAGGTTTCCTATTACGGCTCAACTTCAATATAACCACTCACCTTGCCTTTAATGGCTGCTGGCTATGCGGTGGCTGAGCGTATATGGAGATTCTAAATCCAGTTTTTCTGAGATATTACTGGATAGTGGAGAGCAATTTATGGGTTCTGTTTCTGTGCCACTGGTTGGAGGTGTGACTATTGTTAATAAAATTGCCACAGGGGTGAAGGAGATCTCCTTGGTATTGCCCTGTCTGGCCTGAATGTACTGCCGGGATGCACTGGAGGCTTCAAACGCTGCAGTACCTCGCCCCAAAAGTGCTTTGGCAGCAATTTTTCTTCATGCATGCTCTCCCTCTAACTCTGTCTTTCATATCTTTACTATCCTTCCACCTTCCACCTTTTTTGCTGTCACCTTGTCACCACTACTCCCTTAGAGACTTGCACTGTTTCCAACATTTCCAGTGCTTTGTCTCCTTTTGTTTAAAACGTCTGGGACAGTGATGCTACTTTGGATGTGGAATAAAACACAAAATTTTGGAGCACACAATGAAGTTCAACCTTGTCTCTACATCTGTCTCCATTTTGTGACATTCTTTCTCTCATCCCTAGCTTTCCCTGGCTGTTCTGTCCTTGGCTGTAGTCCACTGTCTAGGTGACTGCATAAAAAAGAGACGGGAAGGAGAGAGGACACAACAATAGAGAGCAGGAGCCTTAGAGGAAAAAGGGGAGAGTGCAAGCTCTTAAGTAGATTGCAAAGAACAGCAAAGAGGCATGGGTGTAAATATTAAGAGGGTTTTCTCTTGCCTGAGAAGTTCCAGCCTGCAGCAGTAGCAGCACCAGCAAGGCAGAGAGATGTGACAGAGGAAAGGAGAGCGGTAGAGGAACGGACCTACACAACCATCAGCTATTCAGTCATATCTACAACGGCTAGTTTCAGTTGTCAGAAACAGCGGTGTACACAATCTATCAAGGTGTCCGGCATATCTGAGATGAAAAATTACTATAATTGAATTAGAAAGGAGGTTTCTCATTCTCATTTTCTCTCATAATGTGACTGTATAGTAAAGCAAAAAAGGGGAGACTCACCTGGAATGCCTGGTGGGGTTTTCAGATATTTTCCATTGAAATGTTGTATCACCACTTCACACTTCTCTGTGGACTCCATCCTGCAATAACAATGGATACATGTCTCTAGTCTCTACACAATGGAGGCTGTTTGTGGTAAATATACTGAATTAATTATGGTACAAATGGAAGTT
>JAUBNQ010000003.1:6613335-6655437 GCA_032353495.1 Ctenopoma kingsleyae
TAAGTAGTTTCTTGCTAAACTGTGTCATGTTGACTGCTTATTATGACTCTGTCCACATGAGGCAGATGTTCATCATAGAATTACGACTCATTATTCAGAATTATTAATGCACAAATACACTGTACTGTATGTTGGAATGTACATACAGCTTTTATTGTTGTTGTGAAGAGAAACCTGTTGACAAGTTTCACTCTGTCAACTTAAACTTCAATTCCTGGCCTTTAACTCTATAAAAGTCACAAACAGGTACACAAAAGCCACATAAACACTCATACACACCTGTCACATTCTTCCTTGTCTAGTCTATGTGGGTTAATGTGCTGGACATGGTGCAGGACACCATCAATTTACTGCCACACCCACAGCCGGTGAACTTAAACCTCAGCCATTTTAAATGTTATCATCCCATTAAATGTCTGTTATCAGATGTTATTACAGCCAAAATGATGTTTCAGTTGGGGCAAACTAAGCCTAACAGTATGCCAGAAGGTGCATATCACTGAGCCATGTTATAATTAGGTACTCTCTAATGGCTGTGGTAATTATGACAGGAGCAAAAGTAACTATGATTACCACGTATTTTCTCTATGCTTCACGAAGTATCTATGTATCAACCAGTTGTGTTACTTTACAATAACATTATCTACACATATGCCTTAATATATACAAAGACGTCATATTAAACAGACAGTTTTTTTAAATGCACACTTGACTGATTGCTATGCCTTTATGGTAATGTGCTCTTGGAATGTGCAGAATTCATTGCTTTCCAGATTTTTATGCTTCTTTTGCTCTCGCTTCCTAGAATACTAGAATACTCATATCATCCTGTCAGCCTCTCACTTCTATGTCCTTTGTCTCCCATTTTTCTTCTATCTCAGTCTTCTTCCTTCCTTTTTTTCACCATTGCTTCTTTATCGCTCTCTCCATCCCATCCATCTTACTCCCGGCCCGTCTGCACCTCTACTTTTTGACATCTCTCTCATTTCTCCCTGTCTTTCAACCTTGGTTATTTCCTACATCTTTCACTGTTACCCTCACTCTAAGCATCCAGAAATTCATCTAGAAATATAAAGAGGATGTGTACAGTAAGTATTGGGCATGGTTTGAGATATTGAGATCTTTTATATTAGGAAAAATAAACTTGTAGGGAATAAATTCCTAACATAAACAGCTGTATGTGAACTTAAACAAAGTGAAAGAGACATCTTCCCACCTTTTTGTTTTCTGTACAAGTTCCATGTACGTACAGTATATACTACCTTGTTTTGGATTTATCTAGTATTTTACTCTGTTTCTGCATCACATACAGTATAATGCCATACATATGCATATTATGCCAATTAAGCTTAATTTAATACAAATGAATATACAGTATGGTGTATTTGTATTTATATGTATAATCTGCACGCATTCATTCATAATCCACATAATCCAATTTACACAGGCAACTGTGCTTCATCACAGTTACACAAACATGCCAGTAACCCTTTCACTTTAGGAGGCAGGTCGGCGTCAAACAGCGGATCTGCACGAATCAAAGCTAACGTCTACATTGCTTTTGCTCTCTTTCACTAAATTGTATTCACAAGTGCTTATGGAAAAGGGATTAATGTGGTGTTGTACTATATAATCAAAATAAAAGCTGGTGAGGATATTTAATAGGATATCTTTGCTGTCCATCTTCAAAGGGGAAGAGAATCTGACTGAATGCCTTGACTGAATCTGCCTTCTCCAGAGTTTCTCTGACCAGAAACACTTTGTTTCTTTTGCTATTTCTATAGCGCTCTTTATCCACCCTCCTCGCACCCCCTCTGGCTATTCATTGTTTGCCTCCTCCTCCATGCCATCTCTCTTTCACTCTTTTCAGCTGTACGGGAGGTAGGTAGACAGAAAACAGGTGGGCAGACATGGTTTAAATAAGGCAGACAGGCTATTAGGCAGTCACAGAGAAACAAACCGGTCAGCCAGACTGTCTGTTGGTGAGTCAGGCTTTTGGGGTAACCAGTCAGTCAGTGAGCCAGCCAGGTAGGCAGTGAGGCTGGCTGGCTCTCTCTGTGTTCTCTGTGTGCTGCTGGTTAATGGCATCAGGTGCTGCTGTCTGCAATGATTAGTGCTGGGGCTGGAGTAATGGGCTCTGATAACAGTAATGGATCGGCCCACAAACACTTAGCTCAGTTTACTCTCTCTAATGCCCCTCATGGCCCAACCCTCAGCAGCTGTCTGCCTGTTGACAAAACTAACAGAGGCTCCACAATTTATAAAATACATTGATTCTTTTATTTTGTGTCTGCCTGGCCTTGTTTTCTGACCTGTACTTATCAATTACCAACCATTCTGTTTTATTTCTTTATCCATACATAAACAATAAAACCTGCTGTACCATTTAATTTTTTGCCGTTTTCACCTTATCTAACCAAAACACCACTCATTCACGTCTTATATTTTCTCCCACACTCACTCATTTCATTTTCCATTCTTCACTCTCTCTGCCTACTACCTTCTCCTTCCCATCCCCATCTCTTTCTCTTTACATTAACCTCTATGATTAATTCTTTTTACCTGCCCATTGTTTCACACGCCTGTCCCTCTCTTTCCTGCCATCACATTCTCCCTTTCCATCATGTCTCTCCCTCCTCCTGCTGATAGCTGCTCGAACAGGTGGCCTGTGGCAGGTTGTTGCTGTGCTCTGCTTGTTGGTCTGCAGGAGGTTTCCTACCTGTCTGTCTGTGTATACGTGTGAAAGTCTGCTTTTCAATGTGTGTATTGGTGTTTGTGCACATGTGCATGCACATTTGTGTAGGTTTTTGTAGCTCGCTGTTCGTGTTTGTACATATTCTCATGTTTGCGCATAAGAGCCTATTTGTGTGTGTATATGTCCTGTTGTAACCCTTGGTAATAGAGCAGGGAATAGGAGGTGAGTTCAGCAAGAGCAGGTGATTAAGAAAAATCCCTGCAAGATGGCGGTTCTGTGGCTGTCAGTGGCCTCCTCTGGGTAAACAAGGGAGGAATGTGTGGAGAGGAATGAGAGCCTGGTCGCAGATGCTGAGGACAAGGACAGAGAGGTTTACGACTTTGGGGGATTAACAAGCTGGAGTGGAAACTTTTCTAAGTAGAAAAAGAAATAAACAGTTCAGTGATAGGCTTGGTGGTGGAAATACAGCAGCCCTGGCTATACGGTAAGGACAAGGGAATAATTGCTGATAACCATGAATGTGTTTGCACATCCAGTAATAGGCATGTATGCACATACACACAGTCATGCAAAGGCATGAACAAATATAAACGTATCTACTGATAGATACACTGTCAGACAGACATGGAAAATAAATCACCTTTTAAAGTTTCAACTTCCTGGAAGCAAGATTCATCTGACAAATGACTTTTTGAGTGAATGTGTGTATTCCAGTAGTACAGAAGTATGTGTCTGTCTTCATGCACATGATCATGCGCACACAAGTGTGCACAGGACGTAGGTCAAATTAATTTGCACCGTTTCAGCCTCCACGGAGTACTGGACTTATCTTAAACACTAAGCACAAAACACAAATGCAGTTAGTACTGAATACCTTGTTGACCTAATTGTAATGTGTCACTTAAAAGTTATTTCATTCATGCAGGCAGCAGGGTATTATATTGAGTAGAGAGACTACTTTAAAAAAAAACAAAAAAAACCTTTTCACATTGGAATCATCATAGTGTACCTGGCAAAGCCAACTCCTCTGCTGACACCATTTGCATCCCTCAGTATCCTTGTGGAGATGACGTGACCTAGAGGCTTCAGCATGTTCTCCAGCTCCTGCTCATCCATAGATACTGGCAGGTTGGAGATGTAGAGATTGGTGGGGTCTTGCTCTTGTTGCTGAATGGCCAGGAGGTTGGAGAGCAGAGGGGAGGAAAAGGAGAGAAGAAAAGAGAATCCAGTATGAGAAACAATATATCTCCATCAGCTTTGCGCCATGAGCAATCACATACTGTAAGTGTAAACAGTTTTGGTTGCAGTCAACTCTGGCTAAACTCACATTATTTTTAACCTTACTGACATTCACATTCATGAGCATAATGGATAGATCAACAGTTCACGGTGCCTCTGACACCACATGTGTAAAAGAGTTAGCGTGAAGACTAGACTTTAGATTTGTATAAATGGAAAGTATTCTGATTATATGATTAATTGTTTTAAATAAAATCAATAACTAAAATTTTAAGATAAATATTTTAAGATAAATAAGAGAAATATGGATAGAAATAGATAAAGTGAGGGTGTGTGGTGTGCATTGTATGTGCATTTTCTGTGTAGTGCTCAGGGGCTGCTACCAGCTAGGTGAAGCTGCACAGCTGGTGGTGGGTTGAGCCTGAGGTAGTAGAGGGCCCAGTGAGATCTACATTAGAACAGCTGGAAACAGCAGCCCAGTCGCACCTGTCAATCCACCACTGAGCCAGTCACTACATACAGTACCTCACCACACATTTAGCCTTCAAGTCAGTCAGTGTCTACATTAAACAGTAGATTATTTCATCTTTATTTTTAATTATGCATCCCTGTGATCTGTATGCATGTTAGTATTTTCTTTTTCAAACACATCAAATTACATTTAATCCAGCCTCTCATACAGGCAAAGTAAGCAAACTATCCAATGAGGCTGACCGCCAGATTCTGATCTCCTACCAGCTCTCATTCATCATTTCTTTCTATACTGAGCTTCCACATCTCTAATCCTGCAGCCAGGACTATCCCGCTATCCCAAGTTAAACCTATCAGGAGCAAAATCAAGATTACAGAAAGTAAGCAATGCTGTGTGGTCTGGCTGCTGCTGGTGGTCAGTGTAATGTGGTGAATTAATTAACTTTTGAAAAGATTTACACTACTATATGTTCAGCTCATAGTCAGATGACAGATGGAAGAAACTACTGTGAGTGTTAACATGCTGAATGCACATCCATCAATTAAAACACTTTTCCTTATATACAAACAATCTATATTAATAAGGCAATGGAAATAACCTCAAGATGAAGACAAGAACACCTTGGGTGCATAAAATATGCACTGGAGAAGAGTCATGCAATGTGTTTTAATTGATTGATTTGTTTTAAGACCCACTGATCTGCACTCTGCCATGTGTGTTAATGTATTCAACTGAAAATGTATTTAAAACTTTAGATGTGGATCATTTCGATAACTTGAACAGATCTTTAAAGGCTGCTATTTTTGACTGAATGTATGGGGTATAATGCAAAAAATGATACTAACATTTTCTTGTCATTTCTAAGAATAGTATCTTTTACCAGGCAGCTATAATTTAATCCACTTTAGATGAACAATGAGAACAGTAGTAGCAGAAGTAGGGCCTTCAAAAGAAACCATATACGTTGGAAATAACCTGTGTGATGGTTCAGAATAATGAGCAAGGCTTTCCTGAATAACAAAATCAATTTAACAAGGCATTCATCTATTAAAAACATGGAATGTTATTAATGCTAAAGAAAAAAATTTGTTCCATTAGTTCAAGCTTGGCTAAGTTAGATCGGCCAAATAGAGTCTCGTAAATTTACTGAATTATTATTGAATTTATTGAACTGGCACCAAGACAAGAAAAGGAGAGAAGCCAACTGACTTTCTCCCAGATGAAATTATGACAGTGTGCACATACATATAATATAGCATAACATGCTGCAATCCGTTGATTTTGCAAATGAATGAAATACATTTTTAAAAAAAAAAGTGAAATGTGAATTTTGAGTGATCTGTTTTGCACGTATACGCAGCACTGTAAACAACATCTTCAATGCAGAAGCCTGTGTTCTTCTCAGTAGGAGGTTGTGGAGCTACTTCAGGAGAAGCCTACGTGTAAACACTGCCTTTGAGAATCTTTACAAACTCTCTGTGCTTTGCCACAGGCAACGCTGTCCCTCTCTGTCTTGTTTTGCTTTCTGTTGACGGCAGAGGAAGAGGTTACGAAGGAGGAGGAAGTGCCTCCACAATTGTCCTGCCTCCATCTCTCCATCTGTCAGAGGAGAAGGCTGGTCCCTCCCCTGATTAATTAGCCGTCTTATTTGACAGGACATGTTTGATCTGAATAAAGCCTCTGGGAGAAAGCCGGTGCCCTGTGTGCAAGCAGGAAAACTGCACTTCTTTCTCCTTTAACCAGGAACTCAATTACCTAACTTTGGGGCAAGCTAAACTCCTCCTTCCTCTGCAGGTTTGTCACATTTATGTGCTTCAGAGCAAGTGAAAAAGAGCTCACATGAGTTTAGATAGCATAGTATTTGGCAGTGAATGAAGCTTAATTAAATCTGCCTGTAAAAAATCTACTTTACATGCGTCACTCTCCTGCTTAGTCGCTTTGGTGTATGTAGCCATGCAGCTGTGCTTTCTTTTGAGTTTTACTGGTTGTGTGAGGCAATATCTTTCAGAATTATGTCAAATAGACTTCATATTCCAATACAGACAGAAGGTCTGGATCAAAGAGTTAACTGACTGACTCACTCACTGGTCTAAGCCAGTGATGGGAGATGTATATGCACGCCTTTGAATGAAAGCACTTTCTCCTACAAGCATGTGACAGCACATGTGGTGAAAGAGTGTGACAGAACGTGAAGCAGTAATTTATGTGCGTGGGCTAATAGCAGAGGGCTCCGTTTGCTGGAGGGATTATCACGGGGAGGCCTTGTCTATGCACGGCCGCCTCACTAAGTTTTCTCTTTGATGACGTTCCGCACCACAAAGCCCTAAATACCCAGATGAGAAGGTTACAGGGAGGAGTGGAAATGGGAGCATTTTGACGGGAGGTGAGATGGGCTGGCCCATTCCACAAGGAGATTTAATTTCCTTTAATGTCAGCCTTCGCACACGCTCTGCTGTCAGGCTATGAATGAAACTGTAATTGAGGTGTGTGTGTGGTTGTGTGTACCTGTCTATATCCTGTTCCAGAGTAATTATATGCTTGTGTTAGATATCTATATTGCAACGTTGTGCCTATGTGTGCATCTTTTTTGTTTAATGTGTATTTTTCCCACAAGCATGCCTGCTTCTTGTGTGTTTGATGGCAGTTGTGTCTGTCCCCTTGCCATTGACCAGTGTTGTAGAAGGTTAATGGAAAGGCTCCAGGCTGCGCTGGGCCTTTGATGAGCATAATTCCTTCACCTTGCCACCAGGAGGACAGGAGGAATCCAGCTGTGTGTGTGACAGGCGGGGGTGGGTGACGTGTCATTTCCCGCTGACGGATGGCCCCCTTGCTAGAACTGACAGCCCTGTAGCAGTTATTTCATTTCGACACCCGGCTCTGTTTACCTCACTGTAATTTCTGAGAACATTACCATGCTGCAGAGGAGGAGGGGGGTATTAGTAGAGAAAAAAAGATGGAAAGAATCTGGGTTAAGAAAAAAAAAAGAGAAAGTAGGAGGAAAAAATAGGATCAAGGTGCAAAAGGTGAAAGAAAGAAAAGGTAAGAAAGCTGAAGAAAAAGACAGAAATGAAGGCAGCTGACATGACAAGCAGATATAACACATTAAAGGAAGCTCTTGTTGCCTTTTGACAACGCTTGAGGGAAAAGAGACGTCAGCCGTTAGAAGTGTCATGTTCTGCCTATGGGGCTCTCAGGGCTGTATCCATTTAACTGATAAAAGTTAGACAGATAGATATGTGTCTTGACTGGGGGCACTGCATCTCATGCTTTTTTGAGGATGGGAGATGCCTTGACTTTCTTGCCAACACTCACTTTTTTCTTTTACTATATTTCCAAGATTCCTTTACCCCATTCTGTCTTTTCCTCCTATCTTCATACCAATGACCTGTCCATATCTCCATTTCTCCAACTCTTTTCATTTGTTACTCACTTCAGCTGCATATGGTCTTCTTTTTTCCAACTGTCCATTCCTGCTTGTCCTTCTTTCCCTCCACGTATGCCATGTCCATTTCCTGCTCTTTATACTCACTTCTTTCTCCTTTCCTCTTCCTCTCCCTCCATTCAGTTTGCTCAAGAGTTTAGAGTTGCATGTGTAATTGGCTCTACAGGGCTTCATGGCTGTTTCTCTAAACGCAGAAACAGACTCAGCAAGGGTGTGTGTGATTGTGCACGGATGTGTATGTGGATGCCAATCCTTGATGTAACATAACACTATTCAGTTCCCTCAGGTATGCCACCCCGGTCTGTTGTGTGACTAACCAGCAGCCTGAAGGCGCACAATTAAAGTCAAAGACAAAGGAGCTCCATGTGGTCTAGCTGGAGAAAACTGCAAGAAAGCAGCAGTTGCTGTGTTGCTGCTGTGGTGAGGATGTGTTGCTGACAAGTTTGCAGATGCCAGAGGGAACGTTCCTGTGCTCTTGTATATAGGCTACGGATCTGCACTTAGATCTTGCTGTGGGAGCCTGAGTCTGCAGAATGCAGTCAAGAGACAAGCAGGCCAACCAAATGGAAGGAAGGAATAGAGGGCTGCAGGATTGGGGAGTTGGAAAGCGGGGAAGCACATGTGCACATCAGCTCACTTCAAAAGCTTGAGTTTAATTTGTGAGGAGCTAGAGAACTTGGAGACAAAAAAGGTAGCACTACAAAGGAGCTATCATTCTGTCAGCTGGTTAGTCAGCTGGTCAGACAACAGCAGGCGAAGTCAGCCGGGCAGCCAGCCGCCCTTTGATGAGCGCTTCCCAACATTTTCTGTTGCCACTGATGAGCGGATGGCAGGATCACTCTGCTTTTCACTTTGTAGAGGCTGTTGTCAAACGCTTCCTCAACACTCCCTCATTCTGTCTGTTATCAAGCCCCTCAGTGGCATGCAACTTCAAACCTCATACACACGAAGACTTTACATTACAGCGTGTCCCCATCAGAGCTTGTTTCTGCCCAATGCAGCTATTTACAGCAGATACACACCACAAAGATGTTCTCAGAGCCAAGCTGCTGGGGACTTGGAATTAAAGTGTACACAGCGTTACATGGTCTGGGTCAGAGTTTGGTGGGAAAATCTGATTTTGTAAGTTGCTGCCCATTAAACAAATAGTAGCTTATTTATTTGTTCTACATGAGTAAATTAGCATTTTTCAAATGTGTTTTCTGCATTTGTTACATGCATTCATCACAGCTGGGTTGCATAAACAGACTGTGAAACTTTGTAGACTTGAACTGTGTCTCTCAACCTAATACACATCCTTACAAACACACTGAGACATACAAACACACATTACAATCCAACATATGCACAAATGTCTACGACCTAGATGTGCTCAATCACAAAACAGCATGTTTACAGAACAAAGGAAAGATGATGAGAGTGCAAGCTGGTAATGCGCAAGGTCCTTCTGCTGCTCACTGGAGGGCTGACGAAACCCACATTCCTGATTCAAACCTTCTGTTGGAAACAAAAGGGCTGTGAGGCGAAGGATCTGTGCCATCACCCAGGGCAGCCATTTTCAGTTCAATTACCATATTACGTCTGAACAAACAGCCTAAATACCTGTCAGTTAAACAGGGTTTTAACACAACTACGATAAATGGGCACTGGCAAGGGTTTAAGATAAAGACAGCAAAACCATGTAGGCACATGTTCATCAGTGCTTAAGGAACTGAATTAGACCTACACATTTTTTTCTGTTATACTGTAGATATTATCTTATTATCTTCTCTCTAATTCATCATTTAAATCACATCAGTGGGTGGCATGTCTATAATTACACCTGTAGGTTTGAGAGAGAAGCCTGAACACTATTTTTAATCAGCGCATGTTTCCATCAGTTGTATTTGACTTTATTTACTGACTGTGGAAGATGACGTTTGTGTTTTTTTTCTCCTTTGTTACATCTTTTCTTTTTTGCATTGGAAATTGCACCTACATAACTTTTTCTATTCTGTTACCACATGTTACTATACCTTGTATTAAATAAATACTAGCATGCTTTCCCCTAAATTTTATATTAAAACACAAAATTGTACAATGACACTGAAACGGAAACCATTGTGGATTGCTCCAATCAGTGTATCTAAATGTACACATACTATTTTATATAGTTCTCACTATGACATCTGATATAACCAAGTACTCCTTCATACTACACATCAAAGGAATGTATTGGATATAATGGATTACATCCCCCTGTTTTTTGTCTTGACACAATCAGTTGTCAGTCTGCTTTCCTGATCTGTCATCATTTGCATTACAAACCATCAAACGCATAAATCATTTCATTTATTCACACACATGACTGATCAGTTTTAGTGTCTGTAACAAGATCATTCACTCACCAACAGATGGCAGCTAAGAAAATGTCCATTAATTAACCTCTCAGGATAATTTTCACAGCAGAAAGCATCTCAAAATTTGTCATGCTGGCACAAGGTTTCATAAAATGTTTTTTCCATAAGATACAAAAGAAAAAAAAAAAATCATAAAAGAATATGAGGCTGAGGAGCTAAGGATTACAGTTTCACCTTGCTCATGCAGTGTTCCATTTGGGTGGAATACAGTGTTACCTGATTAAATAAAATCTTACAAATTACCATACGTTGCTACAGAGTACAGCTTAATACATCACATTATTCAGCTACAGAATTCTTCCCATGAGTGCAATCCAAGCCAATGACAACAAAGTGTGTCCTAGCAGCCCAGAGGCACTGAGGTGTTTAGTTTGGCTTTAAGATCTACATTCATTCACTCACATAATTACACATAGCATTGCTGCACAGCTCCGCACCTCATACATGCACACACACACACACACAGATTGTATACACACAAACATGCACATGTTGTCAATCTTTGTCCTATTGCTGCTTATGGAAAATGGCTTTCTTGCTACTCTGTATTATGCTGAGATGATAAATGCCATGTAAGAGACAAAAGTGGGTGATACATTATGGAGCCTTTGAGTATGCTAACACAGTGGTGGGGATTTGCTTTACTTACACTCTCAGCTGGGCCTGCTCAGTGTTGGAGCTGGTAATACATTATTCCAGCATAAGGTACAGGGGGTGCTATGGCACAAAACTGGCTTTTAGTATGCTTGTGTAGTAAGTACGATTGAGCTACTCCTCTGTATTGATGACACTAACCTTTACTAAATATAAAATGCATAGTTTAATTTTCAACATCAGCATAATCTTTACTTTACTGCATTTGTTGACTATATTCAGCTGTGGATTAGTACATATTAAGTACTTTAGTGAGTTTTTACAGCACCAGGATGGTGGATGTGGGACTGAATGCAGAATTACCTCAGTATCAATTTTCATCATAATGAGGTAAAATGTCATCTAGTGTAATGTCTGATTTATGTGTTGTTGGTAGTGTTAATAAGAGACAGAATTACATCAGGTTTTTTTCTACGCTAACAATACTTGTAAATAAGAGAACTTCATTGTTGATCTTGAGGTCTTCAAAGGGGAATTATGCTACAATATTTTCAAGCATCCAGAAAATGTCATCTGCAGATGTCTGATGTAGGGATCACAATTTTATGCAGCAAAACTGACATAGCACCACTAAATTATGCCTGCCATCAACGTCATGACTCATACATTTTGATGCTGGGTTAATGTGAATTTAAATGGGTCCATATGCGCTTCACCTGCTTAATCACGACCCCCTGATTTGATTGTGTATCTTCCTCGGTGAGCTAATATTCCAGAGATTAAAATTTCATGTGGAGCTTATATCAAAAATCCATTATTAACATGGAAGATGAGCATGTCGGCCTCACCTCTGTGCTCCAGCAAAAAGAGACAAAACTGATCCATGCATTGTATGTGTGGACAGACACATCCGTGCACTTTGCTGCACTCTTTGCTACAGTCTCTGAGAACTTAAGGTCACATTCATTGCCCCTTTGTAGAAATATTGAGGAATTTCCTTATAAGCTGTGGTTATGTCCACGGTCGTACTCCCTCAGCTCAGGAGTAGACAACATCCACATATGTCTCCCCGGTTTCATAATACATTTTCATCACTGTAACCTTCGTATTTTTCCATTACAGGGTTTGCAACAACAGCTCATTGTGTTGTCGCCGGGGCAAATGCATTTTTCCATCTTATGCATCATTCATGATATCATTTCTGAGATTGAATTCCTCCTGGCTGACATCATGTGGAGGCGGAGAGTGCTGGTGATGGTTTTGGTTTGGAGAACACAGGGAGGAAGCAGTGTTAAAAAAAAAGGGTGGTGAGCTGTTTGATTTCAAATACTGACCAACATGAGGACCTCCGTGGACTGATACAGGAAACCTACTGTATCTGTAAATTATGGATGACTTTTCACTTGATATAAGAGCTTCACCTCTGTTCTCTCTTGTCTCTTATCAGTTTGTCTGTTAACAGCAAATCTTCGTTTTCAGCTGGTCTTTTTGAAATCACTATTGCAGTACATTTCCTCTTTCTGTGTAGTTCAGAAAGTTGAGAACACTTGATTATTTACTTTGTGCAGAGATATAAACTGTTGTACTGTTACATAGGGCAACTTGCCAGCTTGGGGCTTTCATATTCAGTGGAGCAGCCTTTCACCAGTCACTCAAGAAATACAACTAAATTCAATTGAAAGCTGGACTCTAGCATGGCAGTACCATGCTGCACGTTTTGTTTCATGATGGCTTGTTGAAATACAGGGTTTAAAATGAACAATGTGCTGCTTTTTTGGGTCTATTGATAATATCAGGGAGATTTTTGAACAAATTGTCCATTTCACACCTAAAAATGTCATTAATGTTATGTTAGGCTTTTCCAGTCAATTGTGGAGAAGTGATCATTTTGATTCTTGAACTACATAGTGAGTACCTAATTCCACATGAAATTTCAATCTCAACTCAAATTTTAAAATATTTTTGAATAGTTAACTGAATAAAGACATCCATGTTTTAATGATTTGTTTTCTTTCTGAAATTCAAGTAAAACCTCTCTTAAATCAAGAAATTATATATGATCAAGGTCACTTGTAGCTTCCAAGATCACAAATATGCTCCACAGTGACCTACACACTAAAAAAACACACGCCAAAAAAGCCCATACATCTCCAACACGCCACAGTCTCTTCTCCACTTCAAACAGACTGCCTCATTCAGTGCATGCTGTTCTCAGTGCTTCACCGCATGTGATCCTCAGAACTGCCCTCGATGGGGTTCACCGCATCATAAAATCGTCATGCATGTTTTCGCCACGGTGCATGGGTCAAATGAGCCATGGCAGTGGATATTAAGTGACTTCAGTAAGTTGCATCCACATGCCCCTCCCCCTGTCTGTCTCCCCAACATACTGTATGTCTGTGCAAAGAACGTATTCACCAAACCTGCTGGGTCAAAGGATCGAAATTAACAGATAGGGAGAAAGGTAAAGTTACATGCATGCACTTCAACATTCAAAGACTATTTTTCACATTCTACCCACAAGCACCCGCAGAGAACAGCACACAGTCACAGCTCTTTTTCAATCTAGTTAAAAAAGCGAACACATACAGTATGTTGACAAGTCAGACTCTGTGTTAAGAGGCAGGATGTGAGAGTCTTTCAATAGAATGGTACAGCATCATCAGAAACCAGGAGAGTGACAATCTCTTTGTTTCCATCCGCACTCCATCACCTGCTCTCCAAATGGAGGCACAATGCAATTTTCACTTATGAATCTACTGCAAAACAAATAGCATATGCTGTTTGCCTGCTCCACAAACACACCCTGAATAACTACCCTGGGTCATGGACTCATTTGTTATTCCTTGTGCCATGTGCCACTACTCACTGGGGAACACTAAGGCTGACACATGGAACTACACTGCGATGTGAGCATCATATGTCTAACTGCAGCAAAAATACCTTGCCTTAGTCCTGTCACATCTTTTCAGAGAAACGGCAACACGGCGGGGGCGAAAACTGCAGAAATATTGAAATATATATTAAAGAATTATTTCTCAATGGAAAACAGCAACAACGAAAGTAATAAAAAAGCAATAATGAAAGCGTTGTGTGCAGAAAGCCACTCAGAACAAATCAACATTTATGTGACATCAGGCAGGTTCAGTGGTGGAACTGATGCAATGGTTTTCAATTACAATACTGAGATGCGGGGTATTAGTTCCCTTTTCAACACCAAATGCAGGTTATTTTGAGCTGCTATAAAACAGGTTTTAATTCAATAATGATAATGATTTCAAATAACTAGACAGTGATATTAATATTTTTTCAGAATGAATACATCTTTTATCGTGTTCAAAAGAATACATTAAAAACATGTATTAATTATTTTTGAGCAAAACAAACACAGACCACATTTTTTCTGCCTATTAAGATCATTTACTGTGTTATTATTGATATACAGTTTTCAGTTAAGTGTTAAATATATCTTGTTGTAAAGTCCATTTAATGGTAGGATCAAAAATCTTAAATATATTATTATATGACATTTGCAGTAAGACAAATATGTCCACAAAATCTAATGAAATCAAACCCAAACCAAATGTCTATAAAAGCAGCACTAGCTGTTTTAGCATGTGTATATGCTTATGGTATATATCACAAACCACCACATAATTATACATGATTGATGTGTCCAAAACAGAAGTTATTTGTTAGTCCTCTGTTGACAGACGCCTCTGGGACCTAGTTAATATGCATACATTTACATCTGAACTTCAGCATTTTCTGCAGATGCAGCAGTCATAATATAATACAGCTGAGACAAAGCTGTCATCAAAATTTCATATCTAAATTAGCTAAAATTACCAGTGTGTACCAATGTGCCAATATGTTTGGCCTTGATGTATAACAGGTAAGAGTAAGATTGCTCAGGGTTATAGTTGTCTCTATGGTTTCCAGGTTTCATTCCTTTTTAATAGAAAATCAAGTGGTGTTGATGCTCTTGGTAATAAGATAATAACTAAATTTCAAATAAAAAATACATGTCCTCACTTTAAGGCCAAATCATCAGCTCAAGTTCCTTGAGGGATATGTGTTTTCCCAGGTTTAAAATTAAGTGGAAAGTAATGCCTCTGTATTGTAACACTGAAAAAAACACCAAATCCCCATGTAGGTGATAAAAAGATTAATTACACCAAAACTGCAATCACAAGACAGCAAAAAAGATTTGTGTAGTAATTTCCTGTTGCTAGATGATTTCCTTGACACCCTCCAAACAGAACAGTTAAAGTTTCTGAATGCAAACCACATCTCCTCTGTGTGTATTTCAGCGAAAGCATCATTTGTGGTGGATGACCTATATAAAGGGGACGGCTGCTTGTTACAGTCTAATTATCACCCTAAATGGCCTGGAAGAGGAGTGGTGCAGCAGGAGATAATATGTTTGTTATGGGCTCTAATAATACAGTAGGAGCAAACTAACGAACCACCCTGGGCATCCCACTGAGTTCAATGGCTTCATCACTCTCATTTTCAGAAAACTTGGATAACTCTCCTTAACGGCTTCTTCTTTCTGGAGAGTGAGGGATAAGGGATAAAGTGAACAGAATAAAAGAGAAAGAGAAACAGATAAGCAACTGAGGTTAGGAGTTGGTGACACCATGAAGAAAGATGGAGGGGAGAAAATAGCTATGGTGGTAGTAATAAAAAAGTAGTAATAACAATAACAAGTACCCAAGTGCTTTTATTGATGCTGAGGTGGAGGTAAAAAGCCTATTAACTGCAAAGTGCTTTGGTGACAAAATGCTGTGAGACTGTAGCTGTATCAACCAAAAACTGGCATGAGTCCCGAATCCAGGTGTTTCAGGAAGTAGTGTCATATTAAAACTGTCTGCACACCTTCAAACTACATGTACAAACAAGAATGCTTTGGTTACAAGGTCACTGTCCACACTTTTTCACCTTTTGTATATGTAATAAACATATTCTTGTACCAGATAAGTCTCTTCTAGGTTTCTGTCAATTTGAGAGTCATCCTACTATATGAGACTACACAATGAATTATCCTGCAGGAAGTGTTACACATGAAAAACTATCCACAGTTTGCAATTTTCTGCCATCTCTCAACATTACCAATATGGTAACTTATAATTTTTTAAAGATAAATTCTGCTGTTTTCAAGGAAGATATTATGATGTGGGCAAGTCTTGATGTGTTGCCTGGCGGCTATAGAGCACTTTTAAATCATCCGATACGGCTGGCTGTGTAGGCATATACTGGTAAAAAGCAAGTATATCACAAGCATATAACTCCAAGCTGCCTCAAATGTGCTATTTAACAATAAGAAATGTACAATGAAGAAATGAACAAACCAAGAAACGCTCAATCTGTCTTTACAGAGGTGATTCCAAGCTCCATAATAATGATTATACCACAGTGAAGCTACAGAAGGATTTATTTCTATGAAATTTCTAAGAAAGTGTGGGAGAGAAGGAATGACTGGGGGTAATCAGATGGGGAAGAGCCTGGTTTACAAGCCAACAGCATAGAAGTGTCTAGACAGATGTCATGGGTCTTGGCAGCAGAGAATGGGACATCAGTGTCCACATGACAGTGTGACAGAGTGGTTGAACTCTAGACTCTGGAAAAACAAAGAAAGGAAAATGGGGACCCTGCAAGATGGAAGAGGGTCACCTTACCCAGAGGTCATTATGGGTTTAACATGAGAGGAGAAGAAGAAAATCGCATATGAGGTGACTTTGAATAAACATCAGTCATCTGAAGCCAGCACCTTCCTTATGTCTTCAGATAATTAACTGTCACATCATTTATCATTGTCATTCAAGAGGACGTTATCATGGTCACTGCCATTGTCATTATATGGTAAAAATCTTGTTTCTCAAATGAAGTGCCAAGAGGTTTTGTGTGAGGCCTTATCACAGTTACTAGATAATAAAAACACAACAACAAGCCTTCAGGAATCAATGTTAAGGCCCACTGCACAAGACTGCACAATAAACACAACATAAAACAGGAAACAGTAGCCTACTTCTTCTTCAACAAACTGTCTTGGCTAATCAGTGAACTATCTGAACAGCATCTAATGAGCTCTTAATTTGAGTGTCTGCATCATTAACATGCTGCCGTTTGATGCCCCAAACTTTCATCCTAACACGACGACAGGAAATGTGTGGAATTTGTAAGCAGGAATTTGTTTACGCATTCAATATTTTAAATTAATGTTTTCACATTATGTTAAAAATTAATGTGAGAAACGCATTTGGTTTATGATTTCATTTATTGTTTTGCTGGAACAAAGGTGTAGAGAGGAACAGAATTGTACAGACACAGACGGGCGCTAGGGGAATCAGAAACACTAAGCGAAAGAGAAATGTGTTTATCATCTCAAACAGGTCTTTAAAAACAGGGCAGTTAAGTGCCCTGGCATCTCCTCCTGGGTAGTCGGCTGTGAAAACAATCACGATGACCTACAGCACTGGCAGCTTGCTAGTGTATAAATGGCGTCATTCTGTGTAATGACATCAGAGATTGCAATGGGGTGCTGCAGGTGTCAAACATTACTTCAGATCAATGGAGTTAGTGTTCATCACGTCATGTTGTGACTAACAACACCCATGTTGTTCAGTTAGCCTGG
This sequence comes from Ctenopoma kingsleyae, assembly GCA_032353495.1. Lineage (NCBI taxonomy): Eukaryota > Metazoa > Chordata > Actinopteri > Anabantiformes > Anabantidae > Ctenopoma > Ctenopoma kingsleyae. Next base: position 6,630,814 of record JAUBNQ010000003.1, read on the forward strand.
CCTTGTTGAGAGTGTGTGGTGTAATTACAGGCTCTAGCACTATCATATGCTTTGCCCATTACCAAGTACAGTGACTACTAAAATCTCCATAGCTTCACTTACTGTGATGTTGTAAGCACTTTTTTGTTGTTGGTTACTGCTGTTGTTATTGCCATTGGTGTGCCCTTAGGGCAGCCCAGCTACACTTGCATTCCTCCACTCTTGTGAGGCTTGCCATGTTCTACTCCCTTAATCTACTACTTTGCCTGTTTCTCCCCTCTCTCCCTCACATCCCTGGCTGCTATAATTAGAGTAATTGGAATCAGATGATGCTGGCTTAATTGGAAAGGAATGCAGACGGGGCTACGGGGCTTTTCCGCACGGGAAAATCAGCTGGAAGAGAGAACGCAAGACAGTAGGGAAGGAACGGAGGAGTATAAAGTCCACAGTCACGCATTCAGCTGCTCTGGCTTTAATAAAATTGGCAGGATTCTGTCGTAAACACACAAACAAATTACGAGGCTTGATGGAGTCTGAATGCTGTCGTATGTTGGCAGTAGTAGAAGTATGATGTCAGGAAAGGCAATACACGTGAACTGAGTTTGGCAAAACATTCAAATTACAGGAGCATGATTTATAAACAGTAATGGGTCTACGTTGAAATTCAGTCTTCACATCTGACAGTAGCTTGGACCCTGGGTAGAGCAACACAGAAACATTTCACAGTGATGGTTAGGGGGCCACAGAGCGATAACAATACATATGGCATGATGAAAGTTGGATATACACTTGCCAACAAAGGGCCAGAATATTAAAGGTTAGAATTCATCGGTAAGAGGGCAAGTTTCATTTAAACTGTGCCAGAAGCAAATTCTCCTTCCAAGTTGAAAGAGACTGCAAGAGAGAGAGTAAAAGTGAGTGAGATCAAGGGAGAACGACAGTGAGAGAGAGAGGAGACGAGACTGGTTTCATTCTGCTGAAAGTCACAGTTGAAAGTCAGCCTGATTGTTTGCTGTTTGTGCACTGTGGCTACTGATGCGTGGGAAGAGTGTTAGATTCCCTGCAGGCGCTGGCAGCTTAATGAAGGAAAGAGACACACACCCGTTTCAAGAGCTGGGACTTCCTCATTTACACTGAACCCTAGGGGATCATATGCTGCAGATGGCCTCCATAACAAAAGGGGGCACTGTTGCCTGTAATGCGCATGCTTTTTTCTGAGATACAGTGATGCCCCGTTTGTCTAGTTAAAGAGCTGGAACAGCGTGGTGACAACAGAGATTGATCTAATTATCCCAACAATCTAACTGTCTCAATCTCTCACTGGAGTTTGTGTCACGTGTCTGGTGAGCCTAACAGAGTGGCTTGTTTGTTAGGTTCAACTCTCTATCTCCAGCTGTGTCTCTTTACTCTAAACATTGGGGTGGTAAAAAGGGAAGGCTTGGAGAAAACTGTCAGTATGCCTCCATCTCTGTGTCTCTCACACTCTGTCCATGTGGGCTTGAAATGTGTGTGTGTGTGCAGCTCTTTTGTTTTGCCTGCTGCTTGCTGCCGGACTGCTCAGATCCTTTGTCTTCCTGTGATGCTCCCAAGATCTCAGTTCGTTACAGAGCGTAATTAGCGTGGCGCGAGCGGGCTCCCCAGTCGACACACAAAACTCATTAAATTCCACTAGCCTGCTTTTTCGCTGGCATGCTCTCCTTGCCCCATATTAATCTTCCTTCCAACACGAACTTTAATTCTCTGAGAAAATGTTTATGGGAAGAATAACTGCTTCCGCCCTCACATGCAATAAATGCGTGACTGTTTATTGTGTTTTTTTCTCTTAAATTCAATGCTGTTTTGTAATCTTGTGATTCAAGGTCAGGTCTAATGAGTGTCTGGCTAATCAGATGCCAAGTGCCAAAGTACCTCCCTGATGAGTGCAGCAGGTTGAAGATGAGACCAGTGCACTTTCTCTAAGTCCCCCTATTTCTGCCTCTGTCTCTCTGTGCCTTCCTGCATCTCCAAACAATGACCGGACTCATTTCCAGGCTGCCTCCTCCAGTCTCCCTCACTACTAACAGGGCCACACAAACAAGGTCATTCAGACTGCTGTAAGAGGAAGATGTATCATTTACTGGGAGATGGATGACATGATGTCTCTGCAAAAAGCTTTTATTTTGACCAGACATATTACTGCAACCCTCCAGCTCTCTTTCCCCCTCCCCTCTAATTGAACAAGGAGGCAAAAGACAACTGCCACTTGAGCTGCAAAGGAAATTGCCTCTTCAGTACGGCAGAAAATACACAAAGAATTGTTGAAAAATGGGTGTAGCCATTCAACAGTCTGGCCTATAAGGGCTGAAGATTGAGCAAATTGGAGATGGACATTCTTGATAACCTCTCTGAACAATGGTGCAAAGGTTAGTAAACCTCCCCCATTATTTTCCTATTTGGCACCATTATACATAAGATTTCTTTTAAAAGGCAGCTGTAAAGATCAATTTAACAGCAAACTGAACTACTGCTTCTCCATTTGCATCAAATACAGTATCACTTAATCTCTGTTAGTGTCAGATGATGCATGCTGGTTAGTAGATCTGACAGCAGACTGCTGCTAGCACAGTGCAGAGAGCACAGAGTAGTACATTGTCTTTTATTGTTAATTTATTTTTTTCCATATTTGTAGCCGTACTAGTTTCATGTCTCTAGGGATTACAGTGTCATTTGGTCAACGATTCCAAGGCTATTCAATAGATTGGAATTAAATTTTGTACTAACATTCATGAATCCCAGATGCTCCCATATGCTTTTCCTATTAAACATATACATCTTTAATCACTCTTGTTGAGTGTTGAGCTAGTGTGTCAAAATCTATTGGATAGATTGACTTAAAATTAAAACTCAAGCTGGACTGTAACAGCTTTGGCATTCCCTTTGTCTTCTGTATAGCAACCTCAGCCGGACTAAACTGAAATCTGTCCAGAGTTGCTTAGTAGCTTGACCAAACACCAAGAAGCTCCTGTCTGCAGAAAATGGAGTTCAGTGTGCACTCCCAAACAGTAGGGGTGCTGTGTTTGAAGTTGATATCAAATGCTGTATGTAGAAGAATATCTTCCATGACACAATATAAATTTATGCCAGCTGAATAGCAAGCTAGAGCATATCCATGTGATGAAATTGTTTTCATCTTTATTTGTGTGCTCTTTACATACTGTCTATAACTACTATAATAATGTCACTATACAACTTAGGGAATACACTATATCAACACAGGAAATCTCTAGATACAATAAAATGAATACAAAAAGAATGATTACTAGAAGAAAAAGGAAAATTAATTAATCAAAAATAAAAAAGATTTTATTTTATCAATATGTTTGTCTTGTACCTGTGCTAGATATCAATAGAAAATAGCTGAAAAGCACAAATACATTTAGTCAATTAAGCACACACATGTACATACAAAATCTGTATTCGTATGGTAAGTCTAACATTTCACACAACCTGCAAATGACACTGTACCAATCAGTTTCCAGCAGTGAGGAAACTGAATGGGGCAGGCTCCCATTGCAAATACCTGCTAACAGATAACATTCCCATATGTTTAAGCTGTACTTTGCATTTACTGCTGATTGGTGAATGCTGGACTTCTGCAAATTAATGCCTGTAAAATAATCCATACATCAAGATCCAGTGTAGTAGTCCATTCCAGTAAAACATTGTGTGTGGTATGACTTTGAGGTCGACATCGGTGCTGTTGAGGCAGAAAGAGAGGTGATATAGCTGAGTAGACTGACAGCTCCTGCAGGGCTCTCGGGCCAGACGAGTGCAGCCAGAGCTCCCGTGGGTCGAACACCTGCCAGATATGGGATGTGAGAGGGTGACAGTGGGGTATCAGAACCCTTATACCCTCCTTAGCCATCCCAGAGAGAGAAACCTCACCATGAGTGGTGGATAGACAGCTACCACTGGGACTTCCAGACTGCTTCCTAGCATTTAATTTAGCCTACTTGATGGGTGACTGGCTGAATTAACTTGACATTTTCTTCTGCACATCACCTCTGCACATCAGTCGGCAGAGGATACCAGCAAATTAGCAGCACCATCACAGTGTCACAGAGTTTGAAAGGAGTTTTAATAGTCTGTATATATATATATATATATATATATATATATTTTTTTTTTTATCAAATTATCTTTTCATCACAAAGATGATTTTTTAATTAGCCATAGAATGATCTGCATCATGAGCGGTGACCTTGACAGGGCAGAAGCTGATAACAGATTTGAAAGAGTAGAATGGAGCACAAAAGTGCAGAGAAGCAGAAAGTAAACACTGCTTAACAATGTACTCAGGATATAGCCTACTATTAAATCTACGTCAGCGGAGACAGCAAAGCAAATATCAATGAAAAAAGAAGTCCACACACCAGGATATGAACGTCCACGGCTCCCATGGCACTTGTTCCCAAGTCAAGTCGATTCAGTCCCATTAGCAAACTGCAGGTTTTGCTAATGTCTAAAGCTATCCAGGCAGGTAGCAGTCCCCAGTTATGGTAATGGTTTCACCCAATTCTTTGAAGCCATACTGACTATAATGGTGTCTGAAGAGAGCAATTGCGGGATACAACCCTCCAGGGACTCATTAGTGAGGACTAGAGTTATTTGAAGAAGGCTGTGTATAGATAGAGTGCAGGAAGAAACTGTTTTTTTTTCTGGACGTGTTTCTTCTCACCACCAGTTTCCTGTTCAGAGACACAGGTGTGTGGAGCTGTATAAGAGCAGTCTGGGACTAACTGGTTGACTGTGCTTGTTGTGGGCAGCAGAAGTTGGCAAGGATGCCAGAGAGCTGAAGTAGCACCATAAGCCGCAGGAGGGAAGCCTGGATATAAAGAATGTGATGTGTTGGCAGGGTGGAAAGGAGACACAGGGCAAGAGAGAGAGCATGAAGTAGAGAGCAGGAGTGGGGGACAGCCATAGTATGCCATCTTTTAGCTCTAACAGAAGCTCACAGCAGGAGTCTTAGCAGGGTGTCATTACAGATGCTCTGGGACTGCACATGCTGACAAGTACATTAGACTTTGGCTGCTGTAACGTCAATCTAATCCGTGATGACACTGTGACTGAGACAGGAGATTGCTGCCTGACTGAAAAGGGACCTTGAAATATCTTAAAATTTACTACTGGACCTCACTGAACTTGCAGAGAAAGCCACGAGGCTCAGTTTTGTATACATAATAAATGCATAAGGTCCTATGAACATGGTAAATTTACCATGGATCAAGTGGTACCATAACCAGGATGACTTCCTACAGTCCTCTACTTACCATACTAAAGTTCTACCTCCTCGGTTGATGCCACTTGTTCCCCAAAATGTCACACACATAAGAGCTTGCTGCTGAAACGGACGAAGTGTGAATACAGTTCAGTATGTGTCAAACACCTTGTAATAATATTCTGATACTGTTTTTGTCTCACCTCTGTCACAGTATTTCATCAACTTCAATTGACCCAAATCCATACAAATGACTAAAAGGCATTTGTGAATGCATTTTTCATCCACATTTTGTCACATGCATAGAAAAAAAAACCCAGAATTCAGCAGTGCAGAAAGTGCCTGAATGCGAGGTGTTCGTTAACTGGAAGATCTCTTCCTTTAAAAAGACCCCCAGCATTTACATTCCCCTAAACCCTTGCCTTTCATGCCAAGCCTGCTTTCAATATCAAAGCTCCTTTTGAGAGCCTCTGGTGGAATGATAACAGAGAGAAGGGGACTTTTAGTGAAAATGTAAGATCTTGAAAAGAGGGAGAGATGACGAGAAGAGAGGAAGAGAAACAGAGGGGGAGGGTGGGAGTTGGGAAGACAGCATATCAATCGCCCCTTTAACTGACACAACCATTCTGAAGTAAGGTGTTTTTTAATCTTTTTTTAAACATGCAGGGAAATGTGAACACAATGCCGGGAGTGTGATAAAACATCATTAGGCAAGAGGCTCAGAGTTTTGGTGACAATAGGATCCTTCTGTCAGATATGGTGAGGATTACACACAGCGACAGAGTGAAATGACTTCTAATAGAGAAGAAACCTTCTCATTTTTGTCACTTGGATGACATGTGTATGCTTGTATGTGGGCATGCACGTGTGTTAGCATTGCATTGCTTAGACGCGCGTGTTTGAGCATGATTGTGTTAGTATATGTTCTTTGTCTTGCAGGAATGCGTGCCAGCTGAGCACACCTGGAAGCTGTTTTAGATAAACCGAGCTATTAAGGATTACTTGAGACAGCACAACTTGCATGCCAATCTGTGTACATGTGTATGCATTTGTGTGTGATGTGTGTGGTCTGTCAACATTTATATGCGCATATGTTTAAGTCAAAACATATACTCTACTGTGTAATATAAAACAAGGCTCATAACTTTGGCCAGAAAACAAGCTAATTGAGGCTGCAAATGAGGCAAAACGCTGACATCATCGCAGTGAAGACTTTTTATTTTAGATAAGACCAGAGTAGTTTTGGATAGGGCAAAACAGATGAATCCATGCTTACCACCAACACTGATGAAAGGGAGTTTTTCTTTGAATCATTTTATAAATGTGACTTCATTTGTCAGGTTGTTTGTGCACTGTTTGTCTCTCTGTTCTCTGTGGAAAATGCAGATGTTTGACAAAAAAACTATGCAACCATGTGGCTGTGTTTTGTGTTTGGCTCTGTTTTGTCTAATCCACTTCACTCTACTTGGTCCTCTCCAATCTGATCTTGCTTTTCTTCAATGCAGCCTGCTCCTCTGCTGATGCTCATGCCCTCTTATTAGTCTGGTTCAAGTGAAATTAGTTTTATATTTATAGCTTAAATCGCAGAGGACTGTATAACACACGCATGACAGCCCCGATCCTTAGACCCTTGGGTTGTATATGGGAGGAAAAATTGTAAAACAGAAAAAAGGAAGAAAGCTCAGGGAGAGAAACAGAGGACAGACAGCTCTAGCACAGACAGGTATGGCAGCAGCACGAATAGGATTACAACATGAAAAAACAGAATTACAATATTGAGCCTGCTGTAAGAGATCTTTTGGCAACTCGTGGGAGGTAGACAAAAGTTGTAAATGCAACTGTGACATAAGCATCATCACCTTTTGAAAACATGTTGGGATATTTTTAGCATACAGTTACCTCTTACAAGCATTTGGAGTTGTGTTTTTGGTCACACGATGAATGCAAGTACAACAGTCACTCTTTTGTAAGTAGCTCCTCGTGGTAAATGCTGCACTATGTCCACCAGTCAACCAGTAGTCGTTAATGTCTGCCTGCTTTGAAATATACTGAAATCCTTCATAGAGCTATGGCAGTAATTTTCTGCAGGCGTATCAATAAGAACAACCACTTTAAAATATATGTGTAATAAAATGTGATGTTTCCTATAACTAAGTAGATTCTTCTCTTCCTTTTTTAAGTATAAATACATTAGCATGTGTTGTATGTGTGTGTGTTTGTTTCTATCTAACCTCTCTTTTGCTCTCTAGGAACCAGGGAGGCACAAAGGAAGAAATGTTTCCTCCCTCACAGTCTCTGTCCCAACTTCCTGTCATTATTCACTCCCACGCTGTAAACATAACCCTCCAAGTTGTGACACTGATGAGGAAAGCCCCCTACCAACCTGAGAAGGCACACCACAACATGGGGCCTTTAGGTGTGATGTTGTGTGTGTGATCTATATATAACCATATCTTAATACATACCATACAGTATTTTATATTTCTACCTATTTAAATGTTAAGCAAACAAAAACCCTGGTAATATATCATTTTGTCTTGAATTTACTGTTTTGTTTGAAAGGAAGATTAAATGGAAAAAAAAAAAAACTCTACATATACAACAAGGACCAAAATAATGAACATAAAATATATGTGTCTGCAGCTTGACTTCATTTCCTAAACCCAAAATTCAAGCCCAGCAATGTTCACTTCCAACCATCCACTGCCACCCCGGAGAGTTCTAGATAGGACCTCCACACAGATAATGACTTCTCCTGTCTCTCTTCTCCTGCTCTCTGTTCTACCAGTTACTGTGCCAGCAGAAGTGGTTTGACCCCAGCGTGGTCTCTAGCTTTCTGGATATTTTCCTGGAGGACCCTGGATAATCATGCAGGTCTGGAGGGCTCCGACACCAACGGGGGCACAGCCCACCATGAAAGACTTGTTACACCCAGGTCTTTCAGATACTATCTGCTGGTATTTTGAAGCAAATCTGTGAAGAATTCCCTAGCACTTCAAAAGGATTTTTCATCTCTTTCTGTAACTTAACTAGTTTCTTGTAATTCTCTTTCTTGTCTTTCTGTTTTGTTCTCTTATTCTTACCTTTATCTGTTATTTGAACCTTGTGGATGCTTGCCCTAACGCTCAGGGACTTAACATCTGATTTTAAGCTCAGAGTCAGAGCTTCTGTTTTTCTCCCGTCTACATCTACTGCTTCAGTTGCACACACACAGTCAGCAGGCAAGAAGTGAAAACTACTACAAGTCTGTCAATTTTCTGCAAACCCCCCACAAACAAACAGTGTATTAGAAAACAGTACCTCCTATAGCAACGCAATGGCAATTTTCTTCTTCAGTGTTTTTGACAAGCTGTATGCCCGGGAGGAAAAAAAAAACATGGAGGTTTCCCTTTGGGAGGGAGTTAACGACATGCTGAAGGCTTTTCAAATGGAGGGGAGGCTTGGCATGTGCCACTGTAAACAAGCTGAAATGCTGGGAAGTTCAGTGAGCGAGCAGTGCCCCGAGTAAAGCTGCTCCAACATGACACACAGCTTTTGATGTGCTGGCCAAGTTTGTATTCTCAACCGCTACGACACTTACCCAGTTGTACACAAAGTCACTCACCCACACAAGAAAACACAGCCACACACATGCATGCCATGTAGTCACACTTGCGCAACAGGTGGGTTCACTCAAATAACACATAGTATACACATAAATGCATGACTCCACCCTGCAAAAGTGTTTTTCCATGGTGCCACCAATTTGTGCTGCACTTTTTCCATTTAAGAATGGATGGTGGAGTGTTTTAGTAGTGACATATTTCATATTACAGTGCTTGGTGGCAAACAAGAAACCACTGGGGCTAAAATCCTAAAGTAAAGTAATCAAAACGATTAAATCAGTTGAACAATACTCGTGATGGAGGAATTCAGCAAATATATGAAAGTGGTTGGCAGGTACCAACCATTCTGAGATTTGTCCAAACTAAACAAGGGGCTAAAAAAACTGCTGGGGGTTGCATTTAATATGTTTTCTCCACCATCTACACCATCTCCTTCCATCCACATCTAATTCGCCAGCCCTCTGGCAGTGGGTGTATAGAAAACTAGCCTCAACCAAAACATGATGAGCCTACAAATCTCCTGCGGCTGACAGAGGGAGATGTCTGGCGTCCTGTGTAGGAGGAGACCAAGATTTGATTACACTCTGTCACAGAGTTCTTGGATGAAAAACACAGAACTCTGCCAGAGCCAAAATGGCGTCTGGGCTGAGAGAACAGGCCTCACACTGTGACTTAGAGCTCAATCCAAAGCATAGTAATGGAGAAATTAAGAAACATGACCCTTTCAAAGACATCCCAAAGTAAAATAAAAACTCAAAACTACTGTATATCTGTTTGTATTGTGATGTATTTGTGTTTGCTTTATTGCCCTAGCTAATTTAAATCTGTGGATAATACTAACCTGTAATATTAAGGTCTTGCTTATATGAGTGGTTCATGTCATGCATCACAGGTTCTTATATTTGCTCCTGGAATAACAATGTGCATTTATTGCATGGAAAAGCAATACTTAAGAATAAGAATAATAGTTATAATGAGGAACTATGATAGCTGCCCCGACAATAAAGAGAAAATCTACTAAATATTAGCTGTTTCAGCCTTGATGTTCACCAAAAACACTTACAGCCACCAAAATCTTGCTGTAGGAAAAGTCCTGATTCATTTTTAATTAACGCCTGAAAAGTAATAATGCATAGACTGTAAGCTCTGGGAAAAGTAACTACGAAGCATTATAAGCCACAAATTCCAAACCCATGATTTACAGTACATAACATCTCAAATATAAAGACAGACAGATGGACAGATACAGTATGTTAATCATTTCTGCCTGCTTGTACAGATCATTTTCCAGCTGCCACTGGCAGAGCTGAGAGCAGTGACCATCTGGTTTCCCTGTGTTTACTTCTCTCTGACTTCAGTTTAAGTAGTGCAGCCAGATTTCACTGGGAGACACCACAGACAGGCTGCTTTTAAATCTCCACATCCGAGCATGTCATGGACACATTTGTACAATTGTGTGTCTGTGTGTTGTGTCCATCTGTATGTATTAAGATCACAGGATCCAGTGAAAAAACAAATTTAGATGTAAGGACATCCTCCTTTCTGGTTCTGCTCTTCGTGGCTCAAACCCACATCCTGTGAGTGAGAATTCACCCAGATTTTTTTTCTGATAGGGGAATTGTGAAATATTTGCAGTACACAGTGTATACACAGTTTGTACACAATTGTACATGTGCACACAGACCCATAGACGTACACATAAGCACAGACACACACATACGTATAGTAAATTACCACTGCTTTTGGATTGGGTTAGTGGGATTAAAAGACATCACTTTAGTAATTAAAATAGCAGATGTTGCGTGGCCAGCCACGATAGGTGGATTAGCTTGGCTGCATCGTGAATTCCAGGAAGTGCAGGACAAGGTCAGCCTGCCAACCCGCCATGTGATGTGATGCCTCTGTCTGACAGTGGATTATACACACACACACACACACACTTAGCTGTTGGGTGAAGCAGGCAGCTGGGAACTGGAGAGGGGTGGAGGAAGCGAAGAAAGGGAGGAAAAGAACAAAGGGGTGGTTAGTATGAGGGTAGATGAAGATTTGGGAAAACATCATCTGAAGAACTGATAAAAGAAAATAATGGCAGTAAGAAGGGATGGAGGAAGGTAGAGCTTTAGCTGCAAGCCTGGTAGAGGCAGACTTAGAAGGATAAATAAGTAAATAAATAATACATTGTAAGTGGGAGGCCAAGGTTAGAATATAGCATAGCTGCTGCAAGGGGCTGCAGTGGAGTGACACTGATAGTAAGAACCTTGACATAATAATAAAGTGTAAAGAAAATCTAATGAATGAATGCGTAAAAAATGAATGAACTTACTGAAGCAATGCCTGAGCAGAATACTCCACAATAAGGTTAATGAAATGAAATTTAAGGGCTTATTCATTTTCAAGATTTTAAAGTGATTAGAAAACTGTCAGTACAATTCTCTATTATCAAAGAAAATGTACTTCTAGTAAGTGGCACTCACACTTTGTTCATATGTTGTGTTTTTATATGCTACTTGAGGGGCTTCGTGCAATGGAAATTGAAAGCATACATTATATATAGCTCTTGTATGTGATCTGTACACTTCTACGATTTCTACTGAAAATTATTTAACAGTAAAGACAACAATGACCTATATCTCTCTGGCATGCTGTCCATATTTGCTATAGTCATTAATCATGACTGCTTGGCAGAGAAAAATATTGCTCCTTTCATTCAGGACTTTAATGAGAAGTTGAAGCTTTTCCAACTTTTGGGGGAGCACTCTTGACGATGTGCCTTGTGATGAAGGCAAAAAGCCTTGCGATGAGCGACTCTGACACTTTTTGTCAATTAAAAATAATGAGTGACACAGAAAAAAACAGACGTACGTAAATTTAAAAACTGAATTTGAGCCACCAGAGCAGTACCAGAGTGCCCAGTAAGATGGCAGTGGGTACTGAGGCCTGATAATTGCTTGGGCATGACGGAAAGTCGACCCTGCCAGTCGGCCAATGATGAGGTCATGGGACTGGGGAGCTAGTGGCTAGCCAGTTAGTCATGATCTCGGCCCATCCATCAAAGTTGTTATGAGAATAAATCTATACTGACAGGCATCATAGCCGAGGTTGAGCAGTTCAGGCAATAAGGTGTGCAGTGTGTTTAAAGATCTTCGAGCTGGGAAAGAGCACAAGTCTGGCTAGCGATGGTAGTATTTTACACAGAGCATTAATTCCAGCTATCAACAGCCATTAAGATTCTGTTTATTTACTGAGAAAAATTAGATAAGATTAAGAGGCTGCAGTTGCCTCTTTTTATAGGTCTTTACCATCTGTCTCCTTCTATACTGGTGTGTATGTCACTGTTATTTTTCTTTTTCTTCTAATCTCCCTTTCTCTTATTGCTTTTTGTTTTAGCTGTAAGCCTGTGTGCTGCTACTTTCATTTGACCAAACTAATACAGCTGCCCAGTCTTCAAGATCAAGACATAAATGCACTAATATATAATTGCTATAAAACCAAACTGTGAAAGGTCTTTTGTGAGAGATCATCAACTTCTGAGCATTCAAGTGGACAGTGTATGGTTTATAGATGGTGCTTAGAAGAACTCTCGCAAGGTTGTAAAAGTCTAAACAAAGAAGATGGGGTATGTGTGTCCCAAAGGACATATGGCACTGGGCCCATTTACACCATCATGTCATCCGTACCCAAGTGTTGTCTAAAAAGGTTGAATGCTCTATCAGCACAAAGTGAGCTCTGGGAATTGAACTCTCAACCCCTCTGGTAATTTTGTGAGGTATGCAGCACAATGACTGTAACACGATGCTGACCAAAAATGTCACCTTGCCCTTTCCTCTTGTCAGAAAGAGCCTGTCAGAGTCCTGGGGGCACTAACTAATTACTGTTCCCTGTGCTGGATAGGGGACGTAGAAGGGGTGTGTATGCCCCGGTGTGGGTGTGATGTCTCTTGAATGTGAGAGAGAGTGTGTGTGTGTGTACTTCTAAATGACAACGCGCTGCTTCTGTAAGGTCAGGCTCAACTTGTGTATCAGCTCCTTAGATGACAAGCAGATGTGTAACAAATGAGACAAGCAACAAGCTCTCACAAGGTACGGCAAGTTGACAAAAGTGGAGATAAACAGGGTAATATGCAGCTTATTCTTACCCAGTGATAGAAATTGACATACACCTACACAAAACAGAGAATTAATTGCCACGCTGGGGAATAATAAGCTTGAACTTCACTGAGAAGGAAATGTATATCCCTCATATTTAAAACACAGGGACCATATTTTCAGAGGGCTGTTTACCATAACCATAACCATAAGAATTTGTGTTCTATCCCCAGCACTTCTTGTTCATTGTGTTGAGAGTCCTTGTCCTTTTGGACAACACTGAATCATGTTGTGTTTAAATTGAACAAAAACATCAGTCAACATCCTTCTGTGTCTTTTGACAGATTATTTTCAATCGTAGCCTGATTAAAAATATTCTTCCTACAGCTTGTTTCCAAAATCTCACCAATTGTGATGGTGAATAAAAAATCACTTTGGTAACAGTTAAATTGGGCAAAAGTCTAAACTTATATAAATGATAGGATCCTTGTCTAAACTGAACTGAATTCACTCACTTTATCTATGAGAAAAAGAGCAAATAACTATTAATTAAATACTGTGAGAAATAAGCTAAATAGTTTTCATGGGAATGATAGGGAATAATTTAACTAATGTGGCTTATATTTCTTCTTCCCAATTTTCAAGGGTAAAAAACAAACATCCTCAGTTAATAATATACAGCTACCACAGGATACACCTACTTCACTATTCAAACTGTGCTTCAGAGCTCTCTGGCAGAAGTATCGAATCATCAGCAGGTTATCAGTCTATGTGGACAGAAAGCTTCATTAGCACAAACACTGCACGCCAGCTAACACAGCATAATTTTACACCCCCGCTCGACCCTATGTGTGTGCTCCTGTTACTGTATGAGTCATGGTGCATCTTTCAGAGTGTCTCTAAAAGATGCACTGTGTGTGGATACACTGGGGTGACATGGATGGATCTATTCTCACACACCTTTACATATGTGACAAAAACAGTTTATATATTGTTTTAGCCTGAAATAATTCTTCACTATATTAATTCTGAACACTCAGAGACCCCAAGATGCTGTATGCAGTGTAAGGATTGGGAACCTTTAAAGAATAGAATTCATAAATTTTGCTAATTTTGTGTATTGATGCCTTCCTATGACATGATTACCAAAAGGCAGTCATCTAACAATTTATGACTTAAGAAACATATTTGGATATGACTCATTTTGTGTCTGTAAGTGTGTATTTGGCTAGAGTGTATGCGGTGGTTGAGTTGGCAGGCTAATGTGATTTAAGAGTGCTTGTGTTTGTGTGTGTGCATTACAGGGGGAGAAGCATGATAGTCAGCAGAACAGGGCTGTGGCTCAGTGCTGGTCCCTGCAATGTATTTAATAGGCCCTCCACACGTAGTGCCTCCCTGGTGAGAGTGATGCTAATTACTGTACAGCACCTTGCTACACTCTCCTACAAAGACACACACACACACACAGAAAGATGTATACGTGCACACAAACACAAACATTTACATACACGGCGATGCACAGCAAAGAAGCTGACAAAGATCCACAAGAGTAAGCAGGCAGAATGCAAAAACAATCACGCACAAAAAAGCTCACACCCAACTATGTATTCGTAAACATGAACTGTTTCACGTTTCATGCACATGCACACACTCTCCCATCTAACTTCTACCAGCTTTTTTTTTACTTGCTGCCTCTACAGACACACAATTCTTGTGCTTCCCTGTAATACTTTCCTTTCCTTACCAATTTTCTTATCATTCAACATCAAACTTTTAACATTTTTACTTTAACTTTTAACCTTTCCCACTTTTTGCCTCCTGGAGCTGACTTTTTGACCCATCACATAAACAGCCCCTCATGACTCTCACTCTTGCTTCCAGGATAATCTGAGTTCACAAGTCATGCCCGCACATTGATCCAGCAGTGAATCAGTGAATCAACATCTTGAGTCATGTAAACTCAGCTTCACTTGTCCTTGAAGTCAAACCAAGGAACCATTAAAAGCTTCTTATTCAAATGGATGCAGCGAGGCAGCCCACTATATGTGGATCTGTGTGGATATATGTGTGTGTGTACTGCGTGAGCAACTGTGTGTGAGTGCACATGCATATCCTATACCCATCTGAGTGTTTTGAAGTGTGTGGATTAGAGAGGGAGTTGCACATAAGCGCGTATGCACACACTCACTCACACACACTCACACACACTAATAGAATGCAGAAAGCAGTATGGGGCTTTAGGAGAGGATATGGGTGAGTGTGTGCTGTCCACGACTGCAATCAATTACAAAGCGTTGGGGATGCATGTTCTAATCAGCGGCATAAATGTCAGCTCCTTTCCCCCGCACACACCTCCATTTGCATTCATTAATTCAGAGTGAGAAAGAAAGAGCGTGAGAGCCTGTGAAAGAGAGAGAGAAGCTGCCCTGTGTGTTTCGTATGAAGGAGGTGAGAGCAGACAGAAGTGAACGGGGCAGAAAAATGAACAGTTAAACAGCACAACCACTGATAACGTCCCATGAACCAGATAATTTGGATGTATACCAATATGACCAAATGCATGCTTCTGTCGCTCATGCTCCATTGGACGCCCATAAAAAAACTGGTTTAGAACTTGGCTGGCCTGCACTGAGCCCTGACACCACACAAGAGTTCTTCTGCAAACTTTTCTTCTGTGATTTGAGAGTCTAATGACGAATTTTTGATATTGGGCAACAATTTATAAATAACATTTGACTTGACCTTTTCTACATCACATGTGAGAGGCAACAGAACAGAGGAATGAAAGATTGAAAAACAAAGGGCAACACAGAATACAGTAAAGAACAAAAAAAGGAGTAATAGGCCTGGTGGCAGAGGTCCCTTTTCTGAAGAGGATGAGGAGGGAGATGGAGCACCCACTGCAAAACCCAGAAGCTGCTGCTGCTGCTGCTGCTGAAGCTGCAGCTGTGATAGCAATTAGACCCTTATGTATTAAACATACCTTTGTAGAGAGCAGGGATGAGATAGAAGAGGAAGACAGAGAAATGAAGAGAAACAACTGGGTGAATAGTAGCCAGCGGAGCGTCTGAATCATATCTCTTCCTCTCTTCCTTCCTCTCTCCCTCCTCCCCTGCCTCCCTAAACAGCAAAACAGTGAAAGCTATTCCCCACGCTGCTGTGCAGCGTCTCAAAAGGTTCCGAAGTGATTAAAAGTCTGACAGCGGACACTTGTATACATCCACACAGCATGTAAACAACTAACTCTCCCTTGTGCTGGCTACTGCTTTGGCTCCCTCTCTCTTCCTGTCTCTTCCTGTGCCTATAGCTGGGGAACAGGCACAGGGTTCACATGACTCACAGTGCAGCTCCTCTCCATCCTTTTGAAGACTAATCGACCCTTCACTTGAGCCTAATTGATGTTGCATCGGTGAACATTGGCTCTTAGATTATTCAGTCAAACATGTTTAACTGGTTCTCAGGCTACAGGCTGGAAAAAATTTTGACTTTAGCATATAGTCAATATGTTGCAGACAATATGCATTTAGTTATATAAGTATATATTGTTATTAATACAACATTAACATGATGTTTTAGTCAATCTATATATAGTAGTTGCCTGTATCTAACATACAAACACATCATGCAGTGTACAATTAATAATAACAATAAAACATATGAGGTGAATAGAAACAGTATTGTTCTTTTCAATGTTTAATTTGTTCTTCAATTGGCACCTGCCGTGTGGCCATCTATGTCTGTTGTAAAATGCATATGATCACCAATTAATAAAACATGCATTAATAATCATGTTAAGGAATATCTTAATGAAAGCCATAAATGTTTGAAAAATCGTATTGTTCCGATGATGCAAATGTTGATATTCATGAATACACAAAAACATTGCCACTATTAGATCCTTTTTGATTGACACTCTAATTCACATGTGCTGGTTTGTTTGCAGCATGCTTGATGGAAGGGCCATATGTTATTTGAGATGAGGTTATTCATAGGCTGTTGTGTTAACCAGGAGCACTGTTGAACCTGTCACTTCCTCTTGAGCTGACAAGCTTTATTAGAGAATGGGAGGATGCTCCTGTTTATTCATGCTCAGTCTACAGCACGTGGCGTGTGTCAAACTAGATCCACCATGCATAAGCTTGTTACATTTGTTCAACTAGTGCTGTATTGGTACAATGGCTTTAGTCAGTCAGTTGTGATGGCATCAGATTTGTTTCTGAGAATAAGTGTGTGGGAGAACAGGGACACATGCCACAATATTGTGAGAAGGCAGATTGCCAGCAATCTAAAAAAGGGGTGATTGCTCACTTATGGATACTTGCTGTGGTATCACAACAATAAGCCTTTTTTTTTATATAGACGCCTGACTATCACCCACAAATAAGCATATGGCTGAAATGAGAGAATATTTCAGCACTCCCAGAGCACAGTTAGACACAGACACAGGCACACACACTTCAAACCCAATTCTGTTTGGCTGCTGTTTTTGTCAGTTTACGACCTAAACCCCCCATTGTTGAATTAACTGTGGAGAGAGGGGTGGGTGGCTGGAGTCAGAGTGCCAGGGCTACGCTGGCCCAGAAAAAAGCCACAACACAAACTAAGTATTGGCAGGGGAAGGAGAGGCAGTATTTTTCCAAAAACTGATTACCTTCCCTCTCCCCAGTGCTCCCTCTCTCTCCCACTCCCTCTCTCTTAGACAAGCTGTTCCCTTGGCAGCTGTTTCGACAATGCAGATCCCCAAGCGCAGGGGGAGATTGGAGTGTGTGTGTGTGTGTATGCATCCACAAGATGAGAGGGGGGATGGTGGGGTCACTAATTTAGGAACCCTCCACATGCAAATCAGCAAAGAAATAAGCCAGGCTCTTTCTCTCTGAGGCCACAGGATGTATAAACACTGGAGCTCTACTAGAACTCAACACCAGTGTCAAATGCTGGAAACCCTGAATTTTCTAAGGGCCTGGCCTTTTGTTGGGCCCCCTTCCGTTCAATGGCTGGCCCCACCATAATGTTTTTCCAGGTGTAAGCTCTACTGGCGAGGTGCTTTCACACATCAGGTCTACCAGATTTTGCTGACCTAATTGATATTGCAGTGTAGGATAATCAGAAACTCCTTCAGACGATTCTGCATAATCCAAGTCTGATGACGGACAGATTTGACATTAAATTAATGTGCCATGATATTAGATATCTTTTATATTCATATCATGTATGATGAAAAAAGCTCTGAAAGGCAAAAATAAGCATAAATCAGAACATGCCTTAAACTATAATATCCTGACAGGGCTCATTAGAGGATAGATGATACTTTTCTACCTAAAACATGAGTCACATGTGGCCAGGGAGCCCATGGGCAGGAAATAAACACATCATAATCTTCCTCTGTAATTGGGCAAATGAGAGATGTTGCCACTGGGCAATGGCACTGAAACAGATGGTAACAGAGAGGTGATGTAAATCTCCTACTAACCCTATCCTGGTTTTCTCCTTTTTTACAGTATAGCTCCAAAGGGAGAGGGGCAGGCATCTTTTCAACAAACCCAACAGATTGTCTGCATCTTTCTGTCTTAAACACACAAAAACAACAAACACACTCTTCCACCAAAAGTGAATCTCTCTTGTCTCCCATCAAAGCACCTTTTCCTCCAAGACCCCCCAGTGAGCGTGCTCACTAAGAGCCCTGCTTTGAGGCCCTAATGCACAGGCAATCAGATTAGGACTGTCGATGTAAGCCTCGAATTACTCACATTATGACTTGATTGGCCAATAATTTGATTGGAGTCACATCTCTACTTCCCATTCTTCCTTGTGCCTCCTTCTCATCCCTTCTTCTTCTCCCTCTCTCCTTCTCACTTGAGGCACCAAGAACAAGTATGGCTGTCAGCTTTTGAGGCAGGGTGTGACTGTTTCCATGGAAATAATGAAACTAACTTAAGGGAAAATAAGTCTTACTGTAAGTCAGAAGCAACACAACAAAACATGCAATTTTGCAGATCTCATTTTACCCAAAAGCAACTGCTCTGAACAATTCAGCCTTAAAAATCCACAAATCTTTTGATCCTTTAAGATAAGATAAGATAAGAAAAGGTAAGATAAGATAAGACACACACAACATTACATATGGTGCGATATGGAGCTTCATGATTTGGAGCTCCTTTGCTGCTTCTGGACCTAGACCGTTTGCCATTGTGAAGTTCATCAAAGTGCCTTACAGGACCATATGAGGGTGGCTCTCTGCAAGCCGAAGCTCGGAAGAAGTTGGTTGATGCAGCAATACAATGACCCTAAACAGCAAAGTAAATCTACTACAAAATGAACAGAGACACAAAATGTGCCTTTTGGAGTGGCCCAGTTACAGCCAAGACATCAACCCCACAGAGAAGATGTGGGATGACTGCAATAGAGCCATTCACACCAGATGTCCTAAGATGGCTGAGCTGAAGCAATTCTGTGAGGAACAATGGTTCAAAATTCCTCTGGGATGTTGAGCAGGTTGAATTCACAGCTACAGGAAGAGCTTGCTTGAGGTTATTGCTGCCAAGGGTTGTTCAACCAGTTATTAAAACACTGTTGTAATTTCTTTTACACCATCACTCTGTATGTTTAACGAGTGTGTTCAATAAAGACATGAAAGATCATGACTCTTTGTGTTTTATCAGCTTAAAAATATTGTGCTTGTTGATAGTTGTGACTTAGGAGAAAATCAGATCACATCAAGACCAATTTATGCAGAAACCTAGGAAAATCCAAACAGTACCATTTGTTTGTCTTGACTGTATACAGCAATGCATACAGGACACCAGGGTTTGCCAGAGTACTGAGATAAAGTAATTTTTTTTTTTCATGGTAAATACAATAAAAAGTAATTTGAGGGATTGGCTAATACCTGCTGTATGGATTATGGGTTTTTACTGGCTTCCCCAGAAAAACAATGCAATAGTCACATAATTATAAATACAAAAGACACAAAGAGAATGACAAAAGACTCACTGACTCAATAATTATGTGTGATTGTATAACATATAGTAAGACTACATGGGGATTAACACTATTACAAATAGAAGGAGGTCATTTCCATTTTCACTCAGTTCAGTCAAACTGACTTGTGAATTATTGTAACAACTAACAGTGGGGATACACAGGCAAAAACAGTGGTATCAATATACTGTATGTAGAAATCAGTGCAGAGGTGTAAAAGTCCATATAGCATATGACATTAAACGAAGCACACTGCCTATGCTGATTGGTGTTAGATAAATGTTTAAAGCACATGGAAAGGGCTGCCTTCTCATGAGAAGAAAGATAAAACTAAAATATTGGCTGAAGGTGATGTATCGGGAACATATGTTTCTTGTTCTGCGAAAAAGTAAAACTGTACTTCCTTTTGAGTTTGAGCTGTTTCCACAAATGGTCCAAATCATGGGTCAGTCAGTCCAGATAGAGAGTGATGTGACGCAGTATCCCTATAAGTTAACTGTGTTAACTCACAGAGGGGCCTCTAAGGGACTGATCATTATTCAACATGGCAGTGCCTCCCCACCAGCTAGCTTGTCAAGGCTGTCTCTTCCTTTTTCTGACAGTTATGAGGTGTACATACTCTGTTAATAAGAGAATACTGACTCTGTGATGTGGTTCTGCAGTTGCTACACTGCTATAAAACATATGGCATACAAATCTCTGTTGTTTTTCCTCATGAGAACAAGACTGAGGAGGCTAACAGGTCTTCTATTTAGATATCCGGTGAAGCAACTTAATAAAACACCCCAGGAAGACGTAAACTTCACTGTCAAAAAGATAGTGTACATGAGGAGCAAAAGGGAAGGAAAAGAGGCATTAGCAAATCAAGTGATGCGCAAACAGCCCGGAGCACATATTTAAGAAGTCTCCGGTCTTATTTCACTACATGGAAAGAAAAGAGCTGATTCTGTTTGACTGCTAACTTCAAAATGAATCTGTGAAGAGTGTGTACTGCTCAGCAAATTAGCCTGCAAAACATTTGTATCTATGTCACAAACCATGCAGAGAGGATAGCGAAGGATGCTTCCTCCACTGAGCTGATGGTTTGATGGCAATCATATCACTGGTTTTTACTCCCTTTTCTATCTTGTCTACCATTCTCAGTTTTAACTTTCTTCAGCTGTCATACTCCTCTGGAACGCAGCAGCCATCTGCTATGAATCATACGATGCTCTGAATCAAATGTTGCAGCACAGACTTGCAGCCGTGTAAACACACGCATACGCAAATGATGGCAGCAGACAAATCACAGTCGCTGGCAGAAACAAAGACATCCCAGTGAGCTAAACATATTTGACGCATATGAAAATGTAACCGTCCAGGAGAAAGCCAAAGAGCATACATACAGGCTAAAACACATGCGAGTAAAACAAACAAAGAAAATCAATGTTTTGACATTTGGCATTCAAAACAAGTGGAGATAAAATGAAACAGCTTCAAAATCACAATAATCATTCATGGCAGTCAGGAAAAACCCAAAACCCAAAAGAAACTGTTAAAACAGTCTGGGAGCATTTTAAGAAGCTGCCAGAGAGAAAGGTCACCACCTTGATCATGGCATATGATAACACACGGCGCTCAGTTAACCTAAGAGATAATGCAAAGATAAAACCCGAGATAGTAGCAAGACAACCCTCAGACAACACAGCTGCAACACTAAGGTGGCATGAAAAATCCAGATACACACCTCGAAACAATTCTGTGATATCAGAGGCAAAGCAAAACAAACCAGCACTCGGGCCACACATCAAACATACAGTAATTGAAGGAGACAGAACAACAGCTTTTAAGGGTGGAGTGGAGGAATGAGAACCAGCAACAGAGCTAACAAAGATAAATGAAGAGAGACAACACAACAGGCCGGCATGAAGTTGCACAACAGACATCACAATGCATCCAGACAAAATATTGACACTACGCAAAGACAAAAAGGCCAGTAGACAATTTAGTAACTTCTAGATAAGAGTTTACATAAATATGTGTGGAAAAAACAACATTTCTTTCTTTCACTCTTTTTAAAAGCAACATTACCAAATATGTGTTTATTTAAACACACAATCTGCTGTTCAGTGAAACAGTGAAGTCAGACGACTATTACTATTTTTTCAAAATAAAAACTGGAGTCATCTGAAAGTTGTCAGTTTTGCCTGCTAGAAGCACAGTGGGATTCAGGAAACTGCTGATGTTTTGTTTTTCATGTAAAAGACTTTGAACAAGAGGCAGTGATATGAAGTAACCTCAGAGCGGGCTAAAACACCAACGCCTTACATCCACCTATCCCCTCTTGCTTTCTCCCTCTGAAATGCTGACGACCTCTTGTTCCATCCTCTCGAAGATGAAGCTCTGAAAATAAAAAAAATAAAAAAAATACTCTTGCCCACTCACTGCAGGCTGAACTCTTTCCCTTTTTCCTCTGCAAAGTCTCAAAGTTACATGGGAGAGATCCCTCCCATCATTATCTCTTTGACCTTAAATAAAAGACGTGTGTCCCATAAAATTACACATCATTCAAGAAAGAACACTTCCCACAACCAAAGGTGATATTTTTATGCAAATCATAATTGTCTTTATTTTCTTCACATCATGTCTTTAGCTAGCTCTTCCACAGCCATGTTCATCCACTCACACACCAAGATTCATGGGAGCAGTGTCAGTGAGATGAAAAGGGACCCGTTACTCTCCTCTTCCTCATTAGGCAGAATGATGGGCCGTGTTGGTGTCAAAAAATGGGTTCATCAACCCTCACCAGGACAGAGCCACAGCCCTGATCCACTCATCTCTGTTCTGCTTGGACTAGCTGCTCCTTCTTCTAACATACCTCTCACATATGACTGAAGCCACTGGAAATGGGAACAGTCAGTGTAATTTAACATGGCATGCCTTTAGAATTCCTTAAAGAGGGAGGGGGGTGGAGGAGTGGGAGAAAGGAGGGTTGGTATAAAGGAAAAGTGAGATGAGAGGAAGTGAGGACAGCTGGCTAAACAAATATTAGTTACAAGTACATGGTGGAATGAATTAATGACTACTAACATAATTTGTGCAACAGTCCAATCACACCTTTTCCTCACAAATGCTCAGTTATACTATGTTCCTTCCAATTTGTATTGAACAGAAGCCTCCACATACAAAACTGTCCCAAATCTGATTTGAAAAATCAATATTCATTACTCCAAATACAGAGTATAGTGCATGTTCTATGACACTCCATGTCTTTGCTCATGATCTAATCCGCTCTCTCTCTCTCTCTCTCTCTCTCTCAGCAAACCTGATGCTTTCCAGTTAGTCAGTACCAGTACCAGGTACAGTATTAGGATCAAAAAGGCTGTTTTTTTTTATACTTCTGAGGGCAGACAAACGTGACAGAGAAAACTGACTAAAAACAACCCTCATGAGTACCACTCCAGATAAAATTACAGTTCTCTGGACAAGAGGATAGCAATTAGCAGCCTTGAAGTAATATTTCTGACACACACAATGTAAGACAAGTGCTCAGTCTTCTCCCTTTGTGTAAATCAGCATCTGTAAACGCTGAAGATCACAAACATGCAGCAAACCTCTGCACAGCAGAAGAAAGCAGAGGTGGACAGAGGGATAGATGGAGAGATGGTAGGATATAGGGAGGACTGGGGTGGCTGGCACTGACGAATCTAATCCCAGAGTTAATTGGTATGACTGATGAAGACAAATTGAAATGGGTCAGCTAAATCAGGGAGAGAGGAACAGTGGGAGAGAGGGCTCATTGTGTACAATACACACGTAGTCCACTACAAAAAGGGCCTTGATATGCATTCAGAAGAATTTAGACATAGAGTACATGCACTGTGCACATATCTATCTAGTGAAATACACATAATTTGTGGTGAGCTGTTTGGATCGCTGCTTAGATAAATTAAAATTTAATCCATGACAGTGGGAAATGAACTTCTACTGGTTAAAAAATGTACCAACATTTTTGATGAAAGCTTTTGTTAATGTTGAAGCACCGCTGATTTTCCAACATCCACATGTATTCACAGATTCTCTTTTCACAGTCATCTGAGTAAATGAATGCAAAGCGTTTCACCTGGTCTATGTGTGTCAGTGTTGAGAGTGGTAGCCCAGTCCTTTGAACGTTGTCTCTGCCGGCCCGCTAATTGAGCCAGATCAATTCACAGAGACAGCGAGCAGGTTGGCACAGTTGCCACATCAAAGAGATTCTAATAACTGCACAGTGTGGCCATTACCGAACCTGAAAAAAACCATATTTATGTTTGCTTCAAAGCAAGCACGGCAGCATTGTATATACCCATAAAACAGGCCTTCACTATTCTTTTTCAAGCCTACAATTTAGACTCAAGGCCACTCTGAAGTAATTTGGGAACAGAATAGATGCTATTCACACATACAGTACCTAAACACAACCACTCCAAATTATACTTAGATCCCATTTTAGCTACAAGAGTAGAAACCAATAAAATGCATGCAAAAAGAATATAATCATAAAAGAACAGTCTCTGTTAAGAAATGGAAAAAATAGCCAAATGATTCCTCTATCTGTTTCAAATACTAGCACAATCAGAGATGCTGATGCTTATTGTATCCCCCTTTACCGTGTCTGTCTATCTGCAGTGGCAAGAAAAAACATAAGTAATCCCTTGTGAATTACTTGCAATTATTTATTAAATTGTCTTAAACTGCGGTC
>JAUBNQ010000003.1:6666620-6714142 GCA_032353495.1 Ctenopoma kingsleyae
TGCATATATTGGTATTGGTTTATATCGGTATTGGAAATTAAGAGTTAGACAATATCGGTATATGGGATATTGGTAAAAAAGCCAATATCGAACATCCCTAGACTCTAAATGTGCCTGTGTCAAGCCAAATGCTTGCAGAGGTTACGAAAATGTATGTTTGTGCGTGTGTGTGTGTGTATTTGTACCTATTTAATTTGTTGAAGTTTTAAAATTGTGAAGAAATGAATTAACTGAAGAAATCTGCTGTTGTATTATTAAAGAGTAATTTTTCTATCAGGGTGGGTAGACATATACAGTACTGTATATTGTTACCTGGCCAAATGAAAATAAAATTGTCAACATGGCAAAATGCCATCAGAGGTGGAAATGAGAAAATGTCTTTTTCTGATATATACACACGTGGACATTTATGACTAGATTTGTTTACTTAGTCACTGAGCAGAGGAAAAAGCAGCAGGGTCAAGAAAAAATGTTACACTCAATTTAAAAGATGACATGTCACTTAAACAACAAATGCACACCTACACGCAGATGTTACTTGAAGAATGTTTTTCTGAAGCTGAGTACATGCTGTACTGCGACTGTATTCAATGCGGGTACTCTAGAGTTACTATCGCAAGTGGGATACAAAGGGTAAGGTGCTGCTTTGAAGCTTCTGCAACAACACAAACATCCAATCAATAGCTGTCACTTAAAAGCAGTTCCAAGTGACTGACTACATGCGTAGCTGCTGATAATACTGTGCAGCTGCACACTAAAATTCACACGCACACATAGAGTTTCAGAAGCACACATACTGTATATCCTCCCAAACACACTGGGAAGATGACACTCACACTACTGAATGTACAGACACACAGACTGTCTCTCTGAGAGGAATAAAAAGAACATGAGCTGCCATATCATATTTCCTGGTCTGGCTCTAACAGGGAGCCTGTCAAGATTAAAGGACCATCTTCAATCAGTTACTACAGGATGGTGTTACATTATGCTACTGCTACTTCTAGTCTCATGCTCCTCATTGACTGTGCCTGTATGAGTGGGTGTGTATGAGGCAGTGTACTCCCTAACGTAGTCCCTCGATGAAGGTCTAGAACGACAGTAATGCCACACTCCACACAAAAGTCTTCATTGGAAAGTGGAGATAAAGGACTCATTACAGTGCATGTATCAACATATCAATCATCCATACATCATTCATGCATTCACCATCAAATTATGCTAATCCTAATTACTTCTGGGGAAATTACCATTCTTTATCTGCTAATAGTCAGGATTGTTTGGGTTTCCTACCCACTCTATCCCCCACCATTTCCCCAATATTTCCATTTTTCACATTCTCATATTCAGCGCTAATGATCCCATTTTGCACTGCATACAATGGAATAATAATGCCCTAAGTATGAATAATGAATCAATGACAAGTCACTGAGCATTACAATGGTGTACAGGGCAAACAGTGTAATTGTTTATGTCCTTGTGAGTCATCAAGAAGAGTTTTGAAGCTGCTGTTGCACATGGGTAATTAATCACTGTAGTTACACGTATGTTAATAACTCGTACTTTGCATGTATAAAAGTAATTATGGTTAATGGAGGAAATAGATAGGCTACTCCATGGGAAAATATGCATAACAATGCCTGTAATGTGATTCTTATGATTCATGGTACAGCTGTACTGTAGTACTGCATCATGTTCCATCTTCACCGTATGTGCGTTGTTTTGACCTTGCTCTGCTTTGGAGCTCCAGCTATCTCTAAATATATTTATATTTTCAAATGCTATCAATGCAGTTCTGAATTTTATTTTGCTTGGTTATTTGTGTTACAAAATGACATATGATAACAAAACTATCTTGTTATGACAGTTATTCAGAAGTGAGTTTTCACAGAAACAATTCAGAATAAAAATTCTGCGTACTGTACGCTAAACGAATGAATGGAAGCTGCTGAAATATTTTATCGCTTGTACATTTATAGGCGTCTTTATTCAGTTTGGGGGTTTTGACCAGTCCTTGTGCTGCAGGGAGTGTAGGTAGTGGTTTTGGGAGGTTGTGGTGAGAAGAGCAAACACTCAGCAAGAGCATGGGGGTTTTAAATAGTGACATGGCATCCATGACTAAATGTGGCCAAGCCAAGACCGCCTTGGTCACACTCCAAACCCAAAGGACAATATGCTCAGTGGGACTGCATTCCTCTGTCCTCCTCCATTTATCCTGCCCCACCAGCAGCTGACTGATGGTATATTTTGTGGCTACCCTCCACTAAACCATGTGGTATGGTAGTGTGTGTGTGAATGCGTGTCTCTGTGCTTGTGTGTTTGCTGAATGCGTGTGTACAAATGCTTGTGTGTATCCTTCAACTTCCTTGTTTGTGTGTATATGTGTGGGTTTGTGAGTAAACGAGATGGTCCTTAAATCTATCTTTCAATCTTATCCCACACAGAAACATCTGCAGTGCATGTTTTTTTTTTTTTTGTGTAATAAAATAGCTTTGGGCTAGGTACCCCTGACCACGTCAATACCATCAGAGAATTTGCACCACAGAGGGGATGGGGCAACACTTCCCCAATAATACTAAAGCCTCATCTAGATTTAAAATCATATAAAATAAACCACTGAACAGCAACAACAAATCTATAGTTTTTCTGTACATGCAAAGCTAAAAACACATCAGGGAAAAGAGAGAAAATGCAAAATCATGCAAGCATAAACCTATGCATGAAATCATTTTAATGTTTTATGCAACCACAGACTGCAAGTGTTGGCACTTGTGAACATAAGCATCCCTCATTTACTTGTCCAGTGTCACTGTCCTATGAGACAACACCCATTTGTTGTAAAGTAACTCTCACAGAAACTCTTTTATATTAGACGAAGATAGCAGTACAGGCAATTAACTTATCAACCTTGTAACATGGATTTATAGCTAAGGCATTCGTCTTGGGCTGAAGCAGCCAGGCTGTTGGCTGTATTGTATTCCTTGTCATCTGCTCTCACAGGTGTAGGAGTGTCCTTGTCAAGAGAGCTGCAGTCGGGATCTGCAGAGGGCACAGTGCCAGGGCTTGGGGCCAACAGGGCCACTGGCAGCTCATTGTGCCGAAGACAAACTGAACAGGAGGTTGAAAAAAGGAATTCCTAATCCAGTATCTGTGCAGATATTACAGAAGGTTTTTACAGCAGCAATGCACCTAAAGAATAATGCATACAGGTGCAAAAAGGCTGGATAAACATTGACGATGAAACTGCTCAGCATTCATGCGCACCTGACACTACTGACACATCTCCCCCGTTTTTGTAATTTTGTAGAAACTAATTCTATAATTATAGACAAATCACACTGTAGAAATGGTCAAAATGAAGTTATTTTGGTGACACTGAAGTAAGGATCAAATATGAACTACAGTATTATGTGAGATTAATATTTTCACATTTCAAATATTAAAGTAGATTAACATATGGGTTCACAGTAATCATTTCCTCCCTATCTCAGCATTTCTTTCATCTCCATTTTCCCCTTTTTCTTCTTTTTCTACTCTTTTGTTCCTTCATTAATTCACATCTATTCACACTCATTAGCTACAGAATAGCACCATATGGCTTCTATTACATTGGCAGCTCTAAATTCAGCATGACAGATAAGACACTATTTAAAATATGCATCTTTAGTAGTGGAGAGGCCTGTAGTGATGTTAAAATCCATCTAAAAAACTTCTGTGAAGACAAATGGAGTCTGGTTTAAGAGACCTTAGCTTCTAGTATCTACCATTCAAGCGGTATTAAAAAATATTGAACTATTAAATTGTTCAAAAATGTAAATAATATCTACTCATTGATGGATTTCACTAATTTAAACAGGAAAAAACGCTTTGTAAAAAAAATTACATTTGGGTCTTTAAATAGCATCATTGCTCAGCTCCCTGGTAGCTTCATCAGCTTGCTAGCTTAATAGCAAAACCTGATGTGTTTGGTGCAACATGTAAAGAGTACTTGAGAAAGGTTCAAGAAAGGTGGTAATTACTTATCAAGAGGTTGTTAAAATGAGACCTGTGGCAAAAGAAAACAAAAAAACCCCAAAAACAGTGGCTTTACAGAACACCCGCATGAATGTCTGAAAAAAAACATCCACAGACACATGTATGCAAAAGAACATGCATGGTATATTCATACACATGCACTTACACAGCCAAGAACTACACATAAAGAGTGTACAAGCTGTTAAATGCCAGCATATACACACGCAGCAGTACAGTACTCGCACAACCACATGTTGTCATGATGTATTTCATAGCAATAAATGTGCCACACTCACACATGCGGACACAAACAGGTTAGAATGTCAAACAACCTTGAATAGCTGCTCATTATGGTACCTGCTGATGTGAAAATGCCACAAGCACATTTTAACACAAAGAGCAGGTGCAGTCCTTCCTTTTCACTTTTCTTTCACGTCACCTATAGAATAAAAGGAAATCAAAATACCTGCTCTCTTTTCATTCCAGCTAAACCTGAAGATTATTCATTTTAGTATTCATGCCAGGTGCCATCTTGTGCACCACCACAATATCCTCATTTGAGCACTACTCCGTAATAAGCAATGTAATCATGTCAGGTACAAGGCCTGAAAGCACCAGCACTGAGACAAGAGGACAGGCTAAATATTTATACAAAGCTGGATCAATGGAAATCAAGTGCCCTCAGAACATGGAGAAAACCTCAAGGTACAGAAAACATTGAAGTCCAGACAAAGACAAAGTGTCCCATTCCTTCAAACAACCATGCAGTCCATTTCTTTTGTCTCACATCTGTTAGTCAGTCATGAGAAATGGCCTGGCCACCCCCAGCTAGCCTTCCTCTTCATTTCAGTTATGATTTATGCCTTCCTTAACTAATCAAGGGTATGATCATTAGTCAGGGGATATTCAAGGGACCAGGGTTTTGGTAGGTCAGTGGCAGGCTACAGTGTATCTCTCATTGTGGTTCCCCTGCTATCCACGGCATAAGAGATGACTGGAGATTCACCCCTGGAGGCACACCTTCGAACAGTGGCCTTTGAGGCATTTGTCAACAGGCAAGACAAGGAAGGGAGACCAGGGCCCGGTCAATGACTAGAGAAAAAAAGCCACAGTTATGACAAAGATCTGCAACAAAGATTGCCAAAAGCCTGTTTGTGCTATGTTAAAATTTATTACAGATTTTTCTGTTTTTGTTTGGATCCAGAAAATAGGCAGCAAACAATAACCAAGCAATAAAAGAATTCCCCAAATTTGCAATAAATCTCTGTGCATAAATACTTTTGGAAAACACTTGTATATTTTAATATTTAATTCTGTGGCTTCTGGACCTCACCTCACCACGATCTCCACAGCACACATACAAGCATTATAAATACACACATATACACAGAGACGACGGCCACACTGCATGCAAAAACAGAACAGGAAGTAAAGGGGGTACAAAAGGTCAGAGCTCAAGGAATGCAGTGCTGATGGCCAGCCTGCTTCTATTTACGTCAGACTTGGCCAATCAGACCCCTACTTGGTGAAGAGCCAAGTTGGAACTTACTGAAATGGATATTGAGAGGGACATCAGATGAGGGTGGGGGGAATAAAGGAGAGAAAAGGGTTTCTTGTGTGTGTTTGTGTGTGCGTGTGATTGGGGAGTACTAACAAAGGCTGCGGGTGTTATCCAGTGAGGTTCCGCATGCTGGATCTGTCCAAATCAATGTGATTATCCCTCAGCTATTGCTAATTAGAGTCATTAATAAGCAATGCAAGCAGGAAACGGCTCATACTTTCTCTCCCTCTCTCCAGCCAATCTTGCCTCTTTCTGGAACAGCTTTGAGGTAACAGAGGCATTTGGAAAAGGTCCGCTGTTGGCCACACTTCAGTCGAGATTCTCATCTGCACATAATTCACTTTCAAAGGGCAGAGGGGGCGGCAAAGAGAATCCTTAATTGCACCGGCACCGTGTACAACATAGACAAATGTTTATATCTCGGCCTTCTAATGAGAAACCAATAACGAATGCAAAAAGCACTCTCTGCCTTTCCTTTCCCCCTCCTTCCCAACCCTGCCCCAAATACACAGATAAACATTCACATGACAATGAAAAACAGGCCTTTTGGGAAAGCCTCACCTCATTCATCAATTGCCCTTCCGCTTGACATCATGCAATACTCCACTCAGGCACTGATGCAGCAATAAATCTGTTTTTATAGAATGTAACATTGCCTATATTTCCCCATTAGGCTTATCCAGTGGTAAGGGCAAGGGATGCTTCAGATTGTAATGGTCAAGCTCCTGACAGGCTTTTAAATTGCACCATACAGAGCCTGAATGCGCAGCCCAGCAAATTGATTCTGTATCCTGGGTTCAGTGTATCCAGGTTTAAGGAGCTCTATTTAAAGCTATACTGCTGTGTAAGGTCAAAAGAGGAAGTTTGCATGTTTTACATCAAGTCACCCACATAATAGAGTAAAGGCAACAGTAATTCTTTCAAGATGCATGTTTATGTAATGCCCTTGTGAGTTTTTAGCATCCTCATACAAAATGGATGGCAAGTTACAGGGCAAAAAAATGAACAACAACAAACTGCCGAACACACATCCACAAGAGACTATCTTCTCATCTCATCTATCTCCCACAATTCAGTGCAGTGGGCCGTCGCGGCAAAGAGCCAGTCAGGCTGGTGAATCTCGGCACAGCCTTATCTCCCAGCGGCGGAGGAGGAAACGGAGGTCCTTTAAAGGGCTGAGGTCATTTCCTCTGCCTCCGGGCTCTGGCAGGAAAAATAAAATGTCTCCATTCGGTCAGCCCTGCTTTATTTCAAATGCTGCTGCTGCCTTTTAAGAGGCCCTTGTGGGCATGGATGGCAAATGAGCGGTTTTGGGTTCTTGCAATCTATTCCTTTTCTCTCTCCTCCTGCCATCCTCAATCCCCTACTCTGTCTGTGATGCAAACCCCAAATCTCTGCTGTATTTCTCCAGTAAATGTGAAAGTGTAGAGACAGATATATAGAATATGAGTGAGAGAAAAACAGAGGAAAAAGAGAGAGGGAGAAGCAGTGTGAGAGTGTGGAGGAGCATGGAAGTGAGAGAGATGAATGCCTCCTCTTACCCACAGAGCTTGACAGCCCTAAAGCCCTTTCACAACTTCCTGTTCCCATTTCTCTCTGAACTGGGCTACATCCAAAGCATGTGTGAGTGTCTTTATTGGCATGCACAGTTTATATGCATCTGTTGTGAACCCTTGCAAAAGTAGGCATGTGTGTGTGTGCCTTGAAGTTTGTATGTGTGTGTCATAGAGTAAGGTAGGGAGCAAGGGAGTGAATCAGCGCCGGGAAGATAGAGAGGCTCACAGAAAGGCCTGCGTGGTGCAGTGATAGAGGAGAGCAGCCAGAATAGGCAGACAGGCAGGCACACATGCTGTGATGTTAGGAAGAGGATTGATAGATCTGTTGCATGACCACTGCTGCTGCAAGAGCCTAACACACCTCAGGCAGATGGATGGGGAGTGAATGCGGAGGGATGATTAGTCTTTGTGTGTGTGTGAGTGTGCCCTTTGTGCTTGACTGTGTGGGTGAGGTGTATTACATGGTCTTAGTGTGTAGCTTTTGTGATGTTGTACTTCAAACTGAGCTTTACAACACTATAGCACACATTCGTCTACTGTGGGCAAATGGTGCATGTTGAAATATAGTCATCACACAACACTTACTGCCACCTTTTAGCAAAATGTTATATCAGTTCTACTAGCTAGAAAGACCAAAAGCTACTACAATTTTTATTTTACACACATTATTCTCTCCAGTACCTTGCCACAATTTATTATGGAGATTTTTATGCAACATATTGGAAAAAGACTCTGTAATGCAAATACTTGGTGGATATCCAGGTATCCAGGTGGATACCTCTCAGACATGTTGTAGATTTATTAAATGCACCTGCAGTAGTCTCTCATTTTATTCTGCCACTCTGCCCCAGAATCAGCAGCATCATTACTGCAGTATAACATAGGGACTAACTGATGATGGATGCCAAGAAACATGGAGTAGGCCTAACATACACTAAGAAGCAAGAAACAAACAGGCAGACTATAATTTCATAAAACAGCAGTTCCTGAATAAATATTTTTATATAGCCTAAAGAGAGAGATAACTTAATGTAAGGCATTTGCATGCTAAATTCATAGGAAGGTTTGAGTAATTAACAATTAAGTGCAGACAGAATTTCATACAGTGTATAAAGTTCCCATAAGTCGACAATTGTTTTAAAAAGCAGGATTTTTCAAAGCAGTCTGGCCAACAAAAGGACTTGGATACTTGATACTTGTCCTCAATAACATTTGGCTTTGTGGCGTTTTGTGTGGTAAACAGGCAAAAACAAAATATACTGTGTTTTGATGGAAAAGTAATTGTGTCTGTATGTATAATCATAATGTAAACCAATGATATTTGAAATGTGTCTTAGATAAAGAGCTATGGAAATATAGGCTAAATATAAATATATTTAAACTCTGTAGTTTAACAAAACTGCACAAACTGAAATGGTTCATGAAAGTGTGACATGATGTTTTTCTTTCTCTTGTTATGTAAAATGAAATAATGTCTTCTTGCAGGGTCATCATATAGTAAAGTAAAATTATTAAAATTTACTTGAAAACAGATCTGAAGCCAAGTAAAACCAAGAGATTTAAAATAATGAAAACAAAGTATGGAAAAAAAAATAAAAATAAAACCAGGACAGAAAGTTACAAGTAATTCATCAGTGAGTGTGAGCTATCTTAGCCTATTTATTTTCTACTGGCTGACTGTCAATCTATCTCTCTTGCTAGCTCTCTCTCAGAGATGACTGGTTTTGACCTCCTCTCAATCCCATTTTTCTCATATTGTTTTGGCAGCGCGCTCACTGAGCTGAACTAAACACAAATAACACATGGGGGAGGAGAGGGGGTGGTGAAGGAGAAGAGACAGAGGAAAGGGATGCTTGCTGTGTGATGGTGGCACAGCAGTGATAAGCTGGCGCTGTGACATTTAAACAAGTGTCAGGGTCAGGGGTTCAGATGACTGGAAACAATGCGTGACTGGATCAGAGCGATGTGCCGATTTCACTTTGTTACCAGGAGTGCGGATGCATGCCAGCTCATCAGGCTTCAATACACCTGCTTGGCTTGTTTATGCTCACCTTGAAGGAGATAGTGAAATCCATATGTGGAGAGATGTGGTGTTGTAGCGAAATGAAATATGTCTTTGTGCAGTTTTCTTCTCCCTAACTTGTCTTTCAAACACTAAAGAACTGTAATTTTCCTCTCAAGGTTACTCAGCCCTTGTCCTTCTCTCTGTCCACCTTTTTCTCTGAAAGGGTGTGGAGCAGGACCATCCTTTCCACTCATAAAATACGTCTGCTTATATTTGCTGCTTGGCATCTCAGCAGCACTGCATTCCAATAGGGTGACATATTTGGAAACAAAGTCTCCCACACTACACAGGGCTAAGCTGAGATTTATTTGTGCTGTGCATAACTCAGATCAGCTGGACACTGAAAGGGATAACCTGTGATTGAGCACAGTCTATTTCTTCCATCAGAGAAAATGAAGGAGGTTTGCTACTTTTTCCAGTCTCAATCTGCCTAACCTCCCTCGACTTTCTCCTCTTTAATCCTCCCTGTGCTGTGTCCTGTGACCTACAGATACATCCTTCCTACTAACATGCATCCAGTGTTGTTTTTAATAGCCTGCAGGACTCACAAGAAATGACCGGTCAAGATTACCAGCCTTTTTTCAAACCTCT
Organism: Ctenopoma kingsleyae; assembly: GCA_032353495.1. Taxonomy (NCBI): domain Eukaryota; kingdom Metazoa; phylum Chordata; class Actinopteri; order Anabantiformes; family Anabantidae; genus Ctenopoma; species Ctenopoma kingsleyae. The sequence continues at coordinate 6,676,408 of JAUBNQ010000003.1, forward strand.
GAAAGGCAGAGGTTCTTTTCCTCAACATTTTGACCCAGTAAATGCCTAGCAGGATAAACTCAGGTGTGGAGCAGGGTTAAGAAGGCAGCTTCACCTTGAAAGGTCACACTTCAGAGCCCAGGAAACCACGAAAAGCAATTAAAAGTATTGATGGAAGTTCAATAGCTCTTAAACAGTGCTGCCACACACCTTGACACAAGTAGCACACCATTCTTTTTCTTTTTTCCAATTTCTCTAATGCTCTGTTCTAGTCCTTACTCTCTCTTTTTACTGAAGACCAAGCTGGTTTTGATCACCACCAATTAATGATAATAAAAAAATGTAAGTGTATGAAATGTATCACAGCTATGCAGGTGTCTAGTGAAGGTGGCAGGCTCTTAAACTAAAGCAAAGCGAGTGTGGCAATGATAGTAAATAAAGTAACCTAATCTAATCCCAATGAGTTTGTAAACTGTTTAATGGGTCCACTGTGCGTGTATGTTCAGTTGCGTAAATGAGTGCAGTGCGTGCATTTCAAATGAGCTAATAATTGTTGTATTCTTATTGCTGCATGTGTGCAACCTTCAGTGTTCAGACACTAATGAACTCTTTACAGAAAGACACTTTCAAAAAAGATTTCCTTTCATATTACATAACAGGAAATTGAAGAGGAGATATTACAGGGCAGCGCATTCAAAGAGTGAAGCTGTTTTCCTAAAGCCTTCCGGCAGTGTTAAGCCAGGTACTCACTACATCACTGATTTACGGCACAAGGTATCCTCGACTGATGTCTAAATTTACAAGAGCACTTGGATTGGTGTTCCCATGACAGGAAACAATCTAAAGAGTAATAGCTGGTGCAATGCATTTACGAGACGCACAAACTGATGACATACCTTTGCACTGGTTGGTGTTCTTATCCAGAATGGCCTTGGTTGACACTATTTTTCCATACCTGTAAAGACAGAGATATTACATTTAGCATTTTTGACTGCAAAAATGACCTGCAGTAGATGGCTTTTGACTAATGGAGCAGTTCACTCGGACTGCCATTCCATGGTTAAAGGAGATGTTGTATTTTCCATACTCCCTGCCATTTAGTTGCAACTAGCAATTTGAAAAGTAGCACAAATGTCAAAAGCCACTGGAAAGAGAAATCACTTGAAGTTAATAACATTATGTGTATGGCTGACTTCAAATAAATGTGCAGCCCTCTGACATTTGAGAGAGTCACTGAACATTTTCAAAAGGTCTAAAAGCGTGCATGCACAATGGACAATCTTAAAAGTGAAGTTGTTATATTAGTATACAGCCCCATTTATTAAATTCAGTTTAACTCCTCACCTCTAAATACTACCCAATGAAAAGTAAACAGTGTTGCACTAGTGAGTCAAAAGATGTGACATTTTCAGAAAAGTGAGCTTTAGAGGTGCTGTTCGGTGAATTTTGTAACCACTGGACAGAACCAGGATGCTGTAGTTGTTCCCCCCATGTCCAATCTCCAAGCTATATTAGGCTAAGGGCTTTCTGGCTTTCAGAAAAAAAGCAAACAAAAGTATTTCCTTCCTTCCTTCCTATCCTTTAACCCGATGACAATACTCACATTTGTTGTAAATTTTGTTCATAAGAACCAAACAATGTGCAAGGTGCACTGTTTGGCCTTGTGAAACCAAATACAAAAAATAAAATTGCCAAGGGAGTAAAACATAAAAGTACACTACCCTCATAACCAACATGTCGCCTGCAAAACTGAAATGTATTACACTTTTTTATTCCACAGTACTGTATGAACAGTGGGTTACTATAAATATTTTGAATCTGCAAAACTGACCTTACTGACAGACAGTGAGTTATTCTATTTGCTTGTCTCAGCTAAAACTGCAAGATGCTGCATTGTGTGAAGGGTGAGAAGCACGGTAGCACTGTAAGTATAGTTTGAGTGTGAGTGGCAATGGATGTATTCTATGTATATTTTGTGTATGTGTGTGTGTGCAGATGTGCTTTTGATTGCATAGTTAAACCTGTGTATCTGATATGTATACATGTCTGTGTATAAATCCATAAGCAAGAACTATTCCTTGTGTGTTGAATGAACATCACAATGAGTGAGCAGAGAAAAGACAGTGGCTCACACACACCCACACACACAATAAACACACACATTCTGTAGGGAAGAAGCAGTGGTGCATCCCGGCCCATATTTCACCAGCAGGAGATAATTGTGCCATTTCTCAACGAGTGGCGGAGACTCTATTTACTGCATGCTGCGGTGGGGTGGGTGGTGGATATGAACTGATGAGCTCTGAGAGGAAAACTACCAGCTTGCACACACAAATACAGATAGTGCACGATTACATACACGTGCGCGCTCACAAACTCTCTCTCTCACACACACAAACACACGCACACACACACACACAAATATGAACACACAGAGACAGCACTCACCAATCAGTGGATTGTCTCTCTTCAGCAGATAAACAGGCCATTTTAGCTATAGGGATCCATAATCTACCGCAACAGAACAGGACTAACGTGCAATGTTTGATCACACTGAGACACTCTGAAGCATAAGTACACAAGATGAACATGGAACAGTGAGTGTTCATTTGATTAAAGAACGTGCAGAGCAGGGTTAGCAACAATAGTATTTCAACATTTGTTTAGATGTTAACGGCAGAGAAACATACAAGTAAGATAAAGATATTAAACTGTGGTACACATCATTTTATATGACAATAGCTTTGTAGAGGTTTAGTATACTGTATATTTTTTTAAATTCAACTACAAAAGTACTTGCTGATTAAAAAAAAAGACTTGGGAAGAGATGGAAATTAGCACTAAGTGATACTAACTCTCTCAAGAAATGGTACATATAAACGCATAAAATAATAGAAAATGCGGTGAATGTGTTTGTAAAATGAATGATAATGTCAATATAACAACCGAGCATAAATGTCTCATTTCACTGAGCTAGAACACTAGCAGTAGAAAATTAAATGAGCTATAATCGAGACTTACGCACAAAGAAAAGACAAGATTTAAGATTTAGGTCAATAACGTGGTAAAAGAATCAGAGATGATATGGAATTTTATATCACAGTATTGTTATGATGATTTACCATGCACCCCTCTGAGAATCATCACCTTAACAGGGTCGATGGGGTTTGTGTGTCCCGTGATCCTGGGATCTGTGTTGTCAGGGACAACAGCTCCCAAAGCAAGGGAGGTACCAGAGAATTCAAAGAACCCTTGATGGAATGGTTCTTTTAATGCATCATATCAGAGGACCATGTGTATAACACTGGAAACAATATCTCACATCTTGCCCAAATTAAGGAAAGCGGGGTATTCTACTGGAGCAAGACCTGGGAGCGGGGCTTGCCAGTGAGCTGTTTTTGGCTGGCCTTGGCCTTAACCCGTGGGGCAGGTCAAACACAGCCTGAACCATCTTTCAATTTACCAGTCAGTCTACACTTCACTTACCTATGATCATGAGCTTTGAGTAGTGATTGAAATAAAGAGGTCATGAGCACAAACAGCCGAAGAGAAGAAGAGTTCCCATTAATGGGTGGACAGGCTCAGTCATAGAGATAAAGTACAGAGTTTGGACACTGGAGTGAGCTCAGAGTTGTACTACTGCTCCTTCATGTTGAGGCACTTGAGGTGGTTTGAGCACCTCACCATGATGCCTCCTGGGTGCCTACCAATGGAGGTTTTCTGGGAATGTCCTACTGGCAGGAAACACTACACATCTCATCTTATGAGGGAAAGCCAAAGGATCCCCTCTGAAGTAGCTGGAAAATATTGCTTGGGAGAGGGATGTCTGGACCACCTTGCTGAATCTGCCGCCACCATGACCCAAATTCATATAAGTGGAGGATAAAGAATGGATAGATGGATGACTCTATACGAAAGCTACTGAGCTAACTAATGTGCTTGTTCCTGTATGTACAGTATTTGTTTGCCCACAGGTGTCTGCCCTGGTTCAGTACTTATGTAAAAAAATTGTATGCTTTCAGTCTGGGAAACAGTTAAAAAGCTCAGTGCTTTGGCACATATTGGGGGAAAGTTCTCATTAAAACTTTGTTTAGACTCTGGGGAAGCAGGAGACAGTAGCTAATGCCAACTCATCACTGCTGGCCTCATTAAATGTTAAAGATGGTTCATCAATGCATCCTATTCATGGTCCAAATGCACACCACAAAGACACTGCAGCAAGATGAAAAAGGTAAGGTAAGGAGCCAGCTCAGTGCCTATAATGGAGACATATTGGAGACGGGTGGAGGATGTGATCCGCATGTTCATGTATGTGGCATATGTGCGTGTGTGTGTGTGGCTGTGGATGACCCTGCTGGCGGCTCCTTCGCCTCTCTACCAGGCAGGCCTGGGGAAGCTTTGATGTGACAGAGGCAGTCCCTGTGAAGCGCAGGTTTAACACTGTGATGCTGTGGCTTGGATGCAGAGCCTGTCTCCACTAATCCTATTTCAATCACTCTCACAGCCTCTTATCTCTGACTCCACTGCCCCCCCACCCTCCCCCCATCACAAATCTCCTCCACTCTCTTGCTCTCTTTATTCCCCTTTCTCTTTTAATGTCCTTCTACCACCCTCTCCATCTCTCTTTCCTACACTGTATCCTTCATTTCTCTCCTTTTGTTTCTCTCTTCCTCCTCCCTCCTAATAGAAATCCCATGACAGTCATTCTGATGCAATTTTGGATCAACCCTAAGAAAAGAAGATGCCAGAAATGAAATTGACTATAAAAAAAGGCTTCATGAGCTATTTTAGACTGATGAAAACGTACAAATTGTGGTGGATGTAAAACATGTCATTCATTTGACAGCTGCCTGGGCACTGAAATGCGATAAAATTGAGGCTGAGCCAAAAGCTCAGCTATGTTTTTAAGAGGGCAGCTGCATGTTCACGAGTAACAACCCCGAGCAGCATTTGTTTCTTTTCTTGCTCCCTTGCTGGATGAAATGATCAAGGCATATTCCATTCCTGTCTTCAGAGCTGGGAAAGTGAAGTGTCTCTATGCTGTACGTGGGCAGGGAGAGAGCTGGTCAGAACCACATCACGTCACTGTGGTGTTGCTGGTACACAGTGAAGGAAAGCATAGATGGACCACCCAAGTGTTGTGCTAAGACCTTGCCCATAGCCTCTGGACACATTCTCCGAAGGCCTGTGAGTGTGTGTATGTGTCACACTAAGTCTCAGCAATGCCTTGAAGAATAAGCAGATGAAACATGAACATGAATTTACCACCACTTTGTCTTTTCTCCAATACCACTTACATACAGTATGCTTGATGAAGTGCATCTGCAGAAGAAAACTCAAATACAGCCTATTATACAAAACACTGGATTAAACTGGTTCCCACTCTTTGATGACATGAATAAAGAATAAAGAAAAGAAGCATAGAGAACGAAACATATGCACAAAGGCCTGCTTCAGCACCTTTAATGCACCTGTGCAGGAGGATGGAGCAGGTGCAAAAGGCACACTATAGAAAACAATGACTTGAATTTATTATGCCTTGCAGGGGTTTACTAAAATAATTAGCAGAATGTAGATAGTGTAGCTGAAAAAAATGTGCAGCAATAGAAGTTCTACTCATCTAGATTTACTATATGCTCTGTTAAGAAGACATTAGGAAGTTTTCATAAGCTTTTTTATTAGAAAATGTACTATTGTTACTGTTACTTGTAGTTGCTCTTCTGCAAAGAAGAGTGGGTCAAAACATCAGACTCATTGCCAGTTATAGCAAATTCTTGTTTACAGTTGTTGCCACCAAAGGAACAAACAAAAATTTTGGTTTAAACTTTTAGGTTTAGACAGGCAGGTTTGGACACCTTTTTCCCTTAATGAATTATTATTTTTTTCACTCTGATTATCTTTGTTTAATATTAAAATTTCTTTGATGATCTGAATCACGTAAGTGTGAAAATATGCACAAAAAAAAAACAACTTAAAAAAACACTTTAAAAAAGTCTGATGTTGATGATCTCAAGATGTGTTTTGGCAAATGTGAAATGAGCCTTTGTGTTTTTTCTTGGCTTTTGCCTTGGAACTCTCCCATGGATAATTTTTGCCCAGTCTCTATCTTATTGTTGAATCATGAACACTATCCTTAACTTAGGTAAGCGAGGCCTGCAGTTCTTCAGATACTGTTGTGAGTTCTTTTATGATCTTGTGTATTAGTTGCTGTTGCTGTGTTGTTGTCCTCTTGGAGTAATTTTGGTATGCTGGCAACTCCTGAGATTCACCACTGTTTTCACCATTTGTGGATGGCACTCACTGTGGTTCGCTGGCGCCCCAAAGCCTTAGAAATGGCTTTGTTACCCCTCCAGACTGACACGTGTCAATTACTTAGTTTCACATCGCGGCATGATGTGTTGTTTTTTGAGATCTTTTAGGGTGCTTTACTTTATCAGACAGCTAAAAACTATTTGTATTTATAAATGTGTTTGATTATCTCAATAATTTAAGTGTGACAAATATGTAAAAAAAAAAAATCTGAAAAAAGGTGAATACTTTTAGACAGCATTGTACCTATACTTGTTTTTATTTTAAAGGTTTTCCAGGAAATACAGAAGATACACTGAACTAACTGAAAATGTCTTTTTGCTGCTTTGGGTAGTTGGAATAGTAGCCGGCCAAATGATGCACTGACTACTTATATTATAAAGAAATGCGATCTACAAGACAGATACAGCAGTGAGCATTTTGACAGTAGAAATTGGAGAAAGCAAAACACAGGCAGAAAGAGCAGAACATAAAACAAAGCTTTTATAAATAAAATAAGAAGCATGGGAGCTAAAATAAGATGTCTTTATGAAAATAAAAAATGCATAAAGAAAAACGAAGAAACAAAGAATGGGACAGAGAAGATAGAGAAAGAGCAAGAGACAGACAAAGATGAATATATAGTATGTGAGAGAAACAAACAGGGACAAAACTGTCCTGGTGGACACACACATAGAGCAGCTGTTCAGTCCACCGCCACTTAGTTGATATCAGTGACTTCTTCTTGTGACCTCTGAGCTGACAGTTTGGTTATCTATATCCTGGCATGGAACTCAATCGGGACAGATTTTAGCAAAGTGAGTCCAAAGTCAAACCTCCACCCTCTCATTATTTGTCTTAAGCTGAAAACCCTATTTGTTCAAATAAAGTTAGAAGATATCTGGCTTGGTTAAAGTAATTACTATGAACTTTCTAAAATAATTTAAAATTATTTATTTTCACAGTCAACATCTAAGTAATGCTATTGCATTTGTTGTATGACGAGGTTCTAAATTCTAGTATCACAGTGTGAATATCAAAACACTGTGCTGGCAAGGATGAGCAGCAATAAACCAAAAACCTTCAAACTTCAACAAATTGGATAATGCCAGTTTTGGCTTTAGTGTTAGTAGTGTTAGTTTTTCTTGGCACAAATCCATCATGTTTTCTAAGGCGCTGGCGTTACCCCATGTTTTGTTGGCACATTTATAGCAAAATGTTATTTCCAGAGTTTGACATCTCTAAATGTGGCAAGCATCTTTGAACCAGCCTTCAGTAGTTGTTCTTTCGTACAGTTCTTTTACTTCAATGAATAGCGTCATATTTTTGGAATAAAACATATTCCCAATAGTGGGGAACATTTGGGCAGCATAACACATCATATATTATCTCCTTTACAAAAACAAACAAACAAAACTATCAAATTGAAGCCCAAAATCCATTAATTTCCTAAACATAAGGAATGCCACTGCATCACTCTGTGGTCATTAGCTATCATCAACTATTCTGATTAAATTTTTCCTTGTTTCCCATCTGATGTAATTTATTTTCAAGAAAAGTAATTTTACCTGTGAAATGGATGACAGGTTGATTAGAATGATTCAAACTTCCCCACCTTCCTACATAATAGGAATGGATTATAGCTGCAAGCAGCAATACAGCCACCGGACTCCAGTCAGACAATTTATTAAGGAAAAATAGGTGACTTAAAAGTTTTAACATATTTTTAGATTTCAATCTTAGAGAGTTAATTAAAAAAATTACCCTCATATTATGGGATTTTCAGTAAAATACAGTTTTAAAAGTTAGATATCTATAGATCCTCCATTAGGGAAATTGTTCCCACAATTTAGACTTTGTCACTTCGAATGTGACTAAATCAGTTTGATAGGTCTGGTTCCTCTGTATTCCATTAAATGTAGTCGCTTTATGTCTTCCTGTGTAACTTTAACATGAATAGTCAATTACCTGTTCTTTTTTATTATTACATCAATTTAAATCAATAAAAAAATATTGCCACCTTTCAAGATAAATTGAATCAATTTTACACACTTCATCTACCTGATCACACACATAATAGTGTATATAACCTTAATGTGCAAAATATTTTACGAGAATTACTTCTGCAAGTTTAGAAATAATTTTGAGGAACTTGATTAATAGTGAGCTTTAGAGGTGTAGCTATAGGTGGGGGTTTTTTTTTTTACCTTAGGACGAAGTCAAACGGGGTAAAATGGTTGGACGGTGGTGCAGTAAAGATGTTCACCATGCACACATGAACAACACAAAAGCAAAACGTGCATAAGAACGAGACTGGTTAAGTGAACTTCAGTTGTGTGCATCAAGAAAAGACAAGAGCAATGGTAAGTGAAAGCAAGATACACCAGCCTGTTGTTCTGAGCGTAGATGGTTATAATGTCTTTTTCTCACAAACACACACTGGTCTTATTTAGAGAAAGACTTGCTGAATAGGCCCTGTTTGTTTGGAAGTGTCCAACCTGTCAAACTCACAGAGTATGCTCTGCTGTCTGACACGCACAAATGAACCCATCTCATCTGTGCTGGTGCTACTTGTGCTTTCTAGATACTGCTGCGAATGAAAGAGAAAGCCAGAGGAGGGAAATGGAGAGAGAGCAGACAAAGGAGGAAGGTGGTAAGGATAGACAGTTAAATCCACAGCATCCAGAAATCTCAGGTTTTGTCCCTTATGTCAGTCACTCTTTTTATACCAGAGACTCTGCTGCTGCTTCTGTTGGAGCTTAAGAACTGTACTCTGTTGAACGCTTAAAGTCAGATAAAATGCAAAGCTCAGTGGGGTGTATGTCTGTATTTATCTGTGTGGGGGAGTGGGGGAGGGTGTCACAGAAGATTGTTGCACAGACCAGCGTGATGGTCGATGATGGATTGGTTACTATGGTTATTGGTGCGCTATTAGTGAGGTTAAATGCAGCTATGTACCAAAAAATTAGTGACTACTGAGCCTTTTCCAGCCTCAAAATAGGCAAACTACGTGTCCTGTATCCAGTAATGGGGGGATAAATAATTTAAAAAACTGCCTAAGGCCAAATCAGTTTCTCTGCTCACCTTTACTCTAAAATGTATGCTTGATGAAGAAAAAGGCGTTCCATTTTAAAGTAGTAGAGAAGTCGAGAGATTAACATGATGAAAAGATGTGATGGCAGAGAAAAAGAGAGATGGAGAATGGAGAGAGGAAAGTGTAACAGAGGGTAACAGTGTGAAAGAGAGAAATAAGTGGAGAAAGGCAAGTGAAAGGGGGGTAGTGAGAAAGAGAGAGAGGCGTTAACATGTGGGAAAGCAAGCACCGAGGGTTCTGGTTCCAGGAAGAGCAGATGCTTCTACTCAGCGTGAAGCTGTAGCTGTAGGAGTAGTTTAGTTTGTGCATTCCAGCGGCTGTTTTGCTAATTTCCAGAGATTAAGAACTAGTATCTCTTCATGTCCTGAGTGATGCACAACTTCACTTTGTTGATAGCCTAGAGTTGGGTGTATTACTGATGGTAGGGAGAAGAAGGTGTGTTCCAGAAAGATGAATTGAGAGCTAGGTAAAGCAAAACATAGAATTCAGAGAATAAAATACATTAATCCCTGGGTTTTTGTTATACAAATGTATACTTTTTGTTGGTCTACATATTTACAGATACCCTAATGCATTTATAATATGTACCAATCTGTCTGGCAGGCTCAAGTGTAGATGTATCGAGGGTGGAGTGGATGGTAAATGTGGGACGCTGATGAAGGAGTGGAGCGCCTCTGCTTACACGTCTGCTCCACTCCGTCACTTTTTTTGAAACAGAGCCACAGGACAGCCTGGCTCTGATAGCTAGGAAGCTAATGTCAACACTAGCCCTCGAAGAGTCATTAGGGATAATGCGGCACCGCTGAGTGCCTGGTCCTCCGCTCCATAAAAACAGGTGGTCCCAGGGTCACCCCTGCCTTCTCTCTCCCGTACCTCCTCTACTTAGCATATTTCATGGCACTCTCTCTCCTCTCCAGCTTCTGCACCACCCTTCCCTCAGCACACTCTGGGAAAGGTTATTTGGACAATTGGTGGTGATTAGCTCTTGATTTGGCTCATTCTGTTGGTCTGATCAGACTGTGGCATAGAGTGTAAAGCCAGTGCGAGTGAAGCCACAGCTGTGGCTAAGGCATGACTGAAATAGGGAGAGGACAATCAGAAGGAGAAGGAGGGAAAGGGAGGAAGCAAATGAGAAGGAGACAGACTTGAAGAGGAAGAGGGGGGGTAGTGGGTGTTTAGGGACCTCTAGTATCCTTTGCTTTCTTGGCAGTTTGACTTATGGTTTTGGGCTGCTGGCAGAGAAAATTAACTGTAAACTGTTTGTCCCTGTTATTCCAGGTGTGGGCCCTCATAAAGAAAAAAAAAGTCTCTGTTTCTTCCTTTCAGTCTTTCATCCAGCAACCTGCTTCCACTCTTTTTATGCCTCTCCTGGGTGGTGGATTGCAAAAAAAATAAAAATGTGGGTGCTGCCTAATAGCTGCCTGGTGAATCAGGTTAGAAAGTCTGTTTTGCCCTTAAGTGTTTGGGGCCTGTATTGGCTGCACTGATCTTTGGATTGGCTGAGGTTGGTGTTGGGCTTAGGGATGGCCCAGTGCCTCAACCTGGCTGGCTAGGCCAAGGAATTTTTCTCACACTAACGGCTGTTCTATCCACCCCTCCATCCATCTATCTCTTCATCCACTCATGCAGTCAGCCAGGCAAGTCGGAAGGTCTCTCACTATCTGGGTGTTCAGCCAACAAATCCCCATTCCAGTCCTTTGGCCTCTTTTCTAGATCTATATATCAGGCTGATGGTTGTAGAGAACCCATCATCCATCCAGCCAGCTGAATAAAAAATAGATTAAGCACCTACCCAAATCCATTTAATTACTTGTAACTCCATGTAACTTCAACCATTGTGAGAACTTTGGTAATTTTCAGATTTTACTTTTGCTTCCACAGACCACAGAGATGTTGAAGGAAGGTCACAAAGATCTAGCCTTGGTAACTTGCACAATAGCACAATCACTGTATAAGGCTGAAGGCAAAAAAACAGCTTAACCAGTCTGTATTAACATGGCATCACATACAGTATGTGGGCATCAGTAGATACATACCTTTAACACTGACAAGTAAGTAAGTCAGCATCACAAGAAAAGTTGGGAAATCTTGATGAGGGTTACTCAAAATTTTTTTTTTTTTGTTCTTTCCAATAAAATATTAGATTTCACAGGACAGGGTTAAAACCATGGTGGAAAGCACTGAGTATTTTGGCAACTCTCAGGTGGTGTTCAACAGCCTCCAATCAGCCGCTACATTATGGCCTGCTGTCAAGAATGCATCAGTTTGGCGGCAGCATGTTTGCTTTTGAGATAGTGGTGAACCAGGGTGGAAAGGTTTGCATTTTAATGAGTGGGACACAACAAACCCGGGCTAAAGAATCAGTTTTGAGTCATCTCACTAAGAGCTCCTATAAGGACTCCTGTTAGTATGTGCTCACACACACAAAAACACACACTCATGCTTACATATAGTAAGCCTTGATAGAGCAGATAGGCCTATGATACTGATGAGGAAAAATTGCTACACCATTTTTGTGACTGAAACTCCCCTAGATCTTTATTTTCCTAAAAAGTGCTGCATTTAGCTGAGTTGGTCGGTGTGTTATGTCTAACACAGAGTCTCCCTGGGAGAGATGATGGGCTCAGGCCAGGAGAGGAGACTCTGGGTGCTAGAGGGAGATTGGGCATTTTTGAAAGAAAAAAAAACAAAACAGAGGGGGACCCAGGGTGCTGCAGATTGCAGAACAGTCGCATGACCTTTTCTAGAATGCTGCCACCTGCCTGCCACTGAAACACAGACTTGCTAATTAAAGTTTCAGTGGCATTGGATTTTCACTGGCACAGCACACCTCAGGCAACCTTGGGGGCTCTTAGTCAGGCGATACACACAGAGGGAAGTATGTGAGAAAAAGGGAGTGAGGAGCTATGGAAAATCTGAAGAAAAAGACAGCTTGACAGATTCAAGAAATAACATACAAAGTCAGAAGCTTTCAATAACACACAGGAAGAAAAGCTATATATTAGAATGCAAATCTACAATCACAAACAGGCACACTCCCTGGGTATTTTACATAAGCTCTGACATGGTTTGCCCTTCCAAATAGTTATGCTCAAAATATACAAGATCATACGGAATTAGAAATGAAATTGAAACTGTCCGGATCTGTACAATTGGGTGAATGCAAGAGCTAAGCGAGAGATATGCAATGTCAAAATGCTGAGTGCTTTTGCAAATCTTATCGGACCGCCTCTCAGGCTAATGGAATTTTGATGGGTCAGTATCAAGAATAAATGCATGACTTATGACATGGCTACTGGGAGCATTACCAAATATACTGGACAGCATGTTCCCGTCTCCAAAGGATCATTGAATAATTGGCCACATTTGACCAGGACATTTCTGGAAATATGGCCAAGAAAAGGTTATGCAACAAGACAGACTTGCTTGTGGCCTGTATTTCACAATCTGCTGATCTTGTCTCCATTAATGATCTTGACCCCCTTTTCACCATTTTAGAAGTGAAAGGGCCTAATGGAGCCAAACAAAGCTGCCGTGTGTGTGAGTATGTGTGTATGAGGCAGAGACACAGAGAGAAAGAAAGCCCTTGTGACCGACTGTTACAGCTTGATGAGGTCTTGGTCTGTGATTCCTTAGGGAGGTGGTCCAATCTAAGCTTTATTAGGCCTTATTGAGCAGGTGTGTGTGTGTGTGTGTCAGTGTGTTTTCTCTATCAAGAACATTTGGCAGAGCTTTATGAGTACCGTGGTGAGTGTACCTAAAATACACTCCGCTGGTAGCTGTTTAATGGGGTGTACAAGGGATTGTACATGAACCCCTTTTCTTGATTATGAGGTAAGCTTTTTAGTTTGATCAGTTTGGCATTTAACAGTTTTGATTTACTCTCAGTGTAGCTACAATATCATCATTTTGCATAGTAGTTGTTTGGTCTACTTAATTAAGGGATCGATTATCCCTCTACTATACATAAACAGATTAAAACTGAGCCAGTTCTGGGATACAGAGCTGACTGTGACCCCACATTGTGATCTGATCACTCAAACCATTTGCTGAGGTGGTCAGAAACGCATTTGATCATCTACGTTTTGTAGTGTAAATGCCGATGCATCCACGACAAGGACATTATGTCATCAATGCAGGAAATCATGGTTGCGAGCTTGGTGTGAGCATGCTGAACTCCCCCATGGGTCTGCAGGAACCCCCATGTCCCTGCAGCCAGCCCTCTGGCACCTTGTCAGTCCCACTGTATGTGATATGTATATATGTAAATATGTGATGTGTCTTGGCTGTTTTCTAGTGATCCAGTTTCAAAAGACGCATTTTATGCGATGTAAACATGGTCTATGGCTAGTGTCCAGGTGAAGTGGTTTAGACTGACATTGAATTTGGCTGTTGGCTCTATACCCATACCCCCGATACCCCTCAGCTACAGGTACTCTAAATTTGTCATTGTTGTTTTTCCATCTTTCCTAAGTACAACATCGTTTAGACAAAATGCCTCTTCTGTCTCTAGTTTGTCAGCTCAGTTAGTTAAAGAAATATGATCTTGTCAGAGAAATCTCCCCATTTGACTTATCATGTACTGCAGAACAAGCGCATTAAAGTTTTTCTTCTACATGAAACATCTTAATCATTTTCAACTTGATATATTGTTTCCATTAAATGCTTTTAAAGATGACAACTTAAATTAGTACCTCTACTGTGTATATTCACCCATAATGATGATCTACAATATCAACTTTCCAGTAGAAGTAAAAAATGTTAGAATGACTGACTTCTAAAAACATTTATATTCACATGGAATATATGGAATTCTTAATATGGAAAAATAATGTTTCCGTATTAAATAATGGTGTGGATGACATTTCTGTAAGTAATATTAACATGAGTAAGGTGATGAGGTACAGTGCTGTGAAAAAGTATTTGCACCTATCAGATTATTTTGCATAAAAAATCATGAATAAACTGTGATTAATCACATTTTTTGGAAAGCTGAGTGCAATTTCACTTCACACCCAGGCCTGATTACTGCCTGATACCTGTTCAATCAAGAAATTACTTAAATAGAAGCTGTCTAAAAAAGGGAAGCATGCTAAAAGATCTCAAAAAGAAACACATCATGACGCAATCTAAATAAATTCAAGGCAACAGATGAGAAACAAAGTAATTGACATGTATTAGTTTAGAAATGGTTACAAGCCAAATCCTTTTTCACAGCACTAAATATTGTGCTCCATGTACAAACAGCTGTGAGATGATCGAGTACGCCAACCCGTAAGCAGATCCCCAGTACTGATCGCCAGTACTTACGGTTGGCAGAGTTTGATGAGATCCTGGTCAGTGGTCCCAGGTGGCAGGCCTCGGATATAAAGGTTGGTCTTACTCAGCTGCTCCGCCCCTCCCTGGCTGCAGCTGTTGGTGCTGGGGCTGGGAGGAGCCATGGGATGAGGGGGTGGAGCATAGGCCTGCTGGGAAAAAAAAGGGAGACGAACTGTTACCATAAACAACAAAAATATGTTTAAAGTGTAATGTGTAAATAGGATTTTAGAAAACACTGAAAGGTGAAGGTGTAAAAAAATAACTAACATTTCCGAGACAGCATAAGATAATGTGAGACGTAGTGAGAAGAACAGATTTTATTCACTACCAGTTGTCACTGTTGTCAATGTCACTGTAATTAAGAGCATAGACACTTTTAGGTGGCTGAGTAAATGAGAGGAGATAGGATCAGGGTCACTAAGAAATGAAAACACAGCATCAGATATCAGTGAGTAAAATTTGGGGAAAACAAACCTAACCTCAGTGTCAAATAACAAGAATACACTGCCGGGAAAACATTTTAACGTAGAGAGCTCTTCAGATGAGTCCATGGACGACACACTGTGTATCAGCAAATTCACTTTAGCTTCACTTTTTGTCAACTTTATGCAGGGTGTGGGTCTTTTTTTAAACATGTATCTGGAATCAAGCATGCAATTTTTTCTGAATTTTTTTCTTAAGTAAACACTTCACTAGGGAGAAGTTAGGGTTCACGAGGCATTCATAAACAGTTTTAAAACAATTTACACCTCCAAAGGTGTGATATCTTGATTCAGTATGCCTCTGTTATTTAATAAACATCTCAATATTAATGTCTTTTTTTTTATTTTTTGAGTATAATCACTATCCTCCAAAATGTATTCAAATTGGGTTAGATATGTGAATTCATCCCTTTATTTTCTCCTTCTCCTTCTCCTCCCCTGCTCTCCTCACATGCCTGTTGTGCAGTTAGAGCAGATTTATGGTATAAGAGTTAGGGCCCCCTGCTCACAGCCCATTTATATCTCTATTGCAGGGACACTGCACATAGTGACAGAGCGAGAGAATGGAGGCCCTGTGGGCATGAGTGTTAAGAGAGAGAGAGAGAAATGGTAGAAGAAAGTGAGTGAGGAGAGAAGGAGAGAGAAAGAGATAATGTGCACAGCAATAAAGAAAGTGAGTGATGGATGAAACATGGAAAAGAAAAAAAAAATGGTCAGGAAAGGGGACATGACTAAATACCACCACCAGCTCCAGTTAACCATGTTAACCCGTTAACCTTCCAGAGAGAACCTCAAGACCTCATACCATGCAGTAAAACCACACACGCATTTAGTTAAACACACACATACAGACTCGCACACCATTAGCCCCTCAATCCGCCCCACATGTTAGCAGCGGCTGCCGGAGCATGGCTGATTTGATGCGCTATTTTAAGCGTGTGTGCCATGCCAGCGTGTCGCCTCCCACTCCTCAGACAAAGAGCCGGGGTCCCTGGAGCGTGAAGAGGGAGCCACGTCCATCAATGGACGGCCAATTACCATGCTGAGCTAAGTGGAACTGATGGGCAGCCACTCACTGTGCTACACACACACACACTGTACATACATCTACAGTAAGGGTGCACACACAAAATGCAACATGGTAACACAGAAACATTGTCTTCATACAAAAAACGAAAACAGCCAGAACTGTTTTACTTCCTTTGGGGCAAGCTTAAGTATCAAGTAATTCGAGATGAGTTTCAATTCAAGTCCCAAGTCCTGTAGGGGACGTCCATGTCAGATCTGAGATCAGTTCCTTAAAAGTCCTTTCAGTGCATACGTCTGACAATTAATGTGCGGTTATGAATGGCCTGTTTTTGTATTATTGTATTATTGTATTACAGTGCCTCATGCTTATTTCGTAGCCTTTGTTTCACAGTGTAGAATAAAAAAAAGCAGAACCAGTCTCTAGTCATTCACATTTCTGTGCTGTAGCAGCAGTATAGAGGAATCTTAATCACTTAAGTGCTTCATGGGAGTTATTTTTTCCCCACTCAAAGTCACTGGGCACAGCTGAAGTTCAAGCCTCGACTTTGAGGCTCTCACCTTATGTTCCCCTGCGCCCCACTCGCTTTATTTTATTTTTCACTGTAGCTTAAATTAGACACACAGAGCTCAACATACTGTGTGACACGTACAAATTCACTAGCACAAACATGACACTACCGCTGACAGGACTGAAGGTTAATTGAAATCCTCTCTCTCTTTCACAGGCTTTCTTTATTTGTTTTAGCCCTTCAGTAATACACATAAGCCCCCTTCTCCACCTCCTCCTCCTACTCCTCCCTGACCTCCAGGCTTGGCTTGCATCCTGGTCTTTGGAATTCATGTGTCCCGCCCTATCGATTTGCTTTCATTTTTTTAAGGTCAGAAGCTGAAATCTTACACAATGAGGCATGGAGGGTCAAAACCAGCCCATTACTTACAGTGTTGGGTGAGAAGGCAGAGAACGAGGTTATCCAAGGGGAAAGAAAAAGGCCGGAAGAGTCCCCTGGGATGAAGAATGGAATGGGTGCAGAAGGTCTCAGGGGAATGTGGCAACTGTGAGTGGATGGTGGGATGGATTTATGTGTAGGTGTGGGGGATAATCTTGGACTCCTGAGGTTTTTCTTTCTTCTACTCATCACAAAATGTAAGTGATTTCTCAAATGTGTGATGAGAAAATTGCATAAGTATTACTAGACAAACATCATATCACAATTTTTGTATAAATAGAGATAAATAAAAATAATAAATAGAAAATTGCATGTGTGGTGTATTTATGTATAGTTCATGCTTTCAATGAACACACAATTGGCACACACACATCAACAACAACAAATGTGTGTTTTTTTCGCTGTTTTTGTTAAAAATCTGATTCTCGCTTGGCTTCCTCTGGTTGCCACATTTGAGGTTAACAACTAAGCTTGTTTCTCTTTCCGGACAGTGTGTGACTGCTGTTTATCCTCAGTCCATCAGCCTCTAAGATACAGCTCATCTTATTAAATATATAATAAATACAGCCTTTGTGTGTCAGCATGATGAGGATTGAATACGACACAAAAGCTATTTCAGCAAGAAAAGACAGGAAACATGTTGAAAGAAAAGAGAAAGCCAGAAAAAAACGAGATAAATAAAAGAGTTCAAGAGAAAAATAGAGTAGAGAGAGTGTGGGAGAATAGCTGGTTATGACACTTCAAAAAGCTCCAGGTGGTAAATGAGAAAAACCTTCATTCTCTCTCCTCCCTACCCAGCTGTGACATGCCACTACAGAGGCTTACTGGGGATTTCAATTTGCCGCACTGTATTTTAGACAGGCAAAATGGTTTACACAGGCCCAATTTACCCAGCCAGCCATGCAGGGGGGTTCACAGCCTCTGTGACGTCCCAGAGAATGTTTATGACTGTATTAAGTGAGGATGATAAATCTAGTGTACATTACATACTCTAGGATGGCACATGGCGGTGCACTGTATATTCACACACTCACACGGACAACACACTTTTTGTTTTGTACACACCATAGCTAATCCTCTCTGACACCTAGAGGGCTCCCTCTGTGAATAAAAAATCTGTGAAATCCTTATGTGGTATAGGAATGTATACAGTCATCTTTACTGTCATATGAAAATTATGAATTTTTGTAAGACCCATAAAGTAACACTTCAGTCTAAAAAAGACTGGCGAGTACACATATGTTACTGGCCAGTGATTAGACGTCATGTTTTCATGAAATTAAAAGCAATACATTTAAATTTAAAGGGGCACTGAAAAGAACATTTTTAGGTAAAAAGGAAAAAAACTGCAATTACTCATTTCAGTTCAGTAAATGTCATCTCTGTAAATACTGTAGCACCTGGAAGTTAGGTTTACCCATTTCTGAAGTTGATTATATCTTTACAAAGTTGTTTCTTAGGTAAAATATATAAATATGCCTTGTATAAATATGTGGAGCCATATTGTGTGAGTGCTCAGTGTTTGCCAAACAGAGAGGAAAGCAGCTACAGCAGTAATTGGAACGAGAGCAAGGCTGTAGCTTCCCTGTCTCTGTCTCTTCCTCCCTGCACTCTGCAGGGCAGGGCTGTGACTGGAGGAGAGGAGGCTGTGCACCAGCGTGGTAATTGGCGCTGATTTATAGGAGGCCAGAGCAGCAAGCAAGAGCTAGCTGAACACTGGCATGAGGCCAGACAAGGCCACGCTGTCTATACCAGCAAACCAACCAACCTATCCCAGCACACAGCCCTCTCAGCCAGGACACCACTACTCCAGATCAGCCATCAACATGCAGGAGGTTACACATGTGAGTGGGTGCATTTCATGTTCTGTGCGGTCCTGCATTTGTATGTTTCTTCAAATCAGTCACACACACATACACACTCACACAATCTGCCACAAAAAATGACAAGCAGTCTACTTAAATTGAAGAAAAAAGCCTCTCAGCTCATCCTCCATTAATTCATGCTGGCGAAGTCTCTGCAAAGACTCTTAAAGACAAGCATAGTCCCAGAGGCATCCCTTCCAAACTGCCAGAACTAACAGCTAGCTCGGCGGTCGGCTGCATTCACAGCAGCCACTTAAGCGCGGGAGGAACACAAATCCCTCATCCATCCTGGATAGCTTCTCCCAAACCTTTAGCCTTAAACATGTGTTTTGAGAACAGCTGCCGCATCTCAATGGCAAAAGAAGAGGGACAGACACGGAAAGAGAGGAGGAGGGCTAAATGCCCGTCTCCTTTTTGCCTCTCGTTTTCATACCTCGCTCTTTGCCTGTTGAGGTAAACCCATAGCCAGAGGAGTGAATAGCAAATCATCCCAAACTCACCTGGGAATGCAATGCTGCTGATTCTACAGCCAAATGTATCCTAATAGGGGAGACTGAGAGTACTGTGTATGTGGAGGCACAGAGAGAGTGAAGGAGGAAAGCGGAGGGATAACAGAAAAAGAGACACACACTTATATGGTATGACAGAGTTGAAGCCAAGGCCTGGGAGAACAGGCAGACCAGAAAGCAAGAAAAAAAGGAAATATAAGAGAAAAGAGCAAATGAGAGAAATACAGATTAAAGTAAAAGAGTCCTGTTGACTGTCTAATTCCTTCTTCTGTAAAAACAAAAAGCCCTGTGATCTAGGACGCTGTTTAAGCTAACACTGCTGTGGACAATGACGCAGATGCCTAATTTTAAATGTGCTGATTTGTCTATCTACAGTTTATTTCAAAGCTCCTTGTCTCTTTCCATTACTCCTCTGTTCTCCCGTTTCATTATTGGTCACTGCTCCATGTTCCAAGTTCCTTTCTTATTACTTTTACATGTTCTCTCTATTTGCCCTATTCCAGTATCTCTTTTTCACTTTTTCTACGGGGCAGATAAGAGCAGGGTTCTGTGTTTCATGCCAGAACCCATGTCTGGACATGCAGCCCCAGAGTTAAAACAGAGGCCATATCTTTCCCGAGGGAGAGAGATAGGATGCATGTTATCTGACAAAGAGGACAAGAGCAATGGAGCTAAACAAGAGATGCTTTATGTAGCACCTGTGTGTTGTACTTGTGATACATGTGATACAAAGGGCAAATGGTGTTAGTTCAGAATCAGAAATCAATTGGAAATGGTGCATTTAGGTTAGAAAAGATATGACTTATTAATATTAAAGCTTGACTGGGAAAAAACAAACAAACTTGGCAGCCCCTAATAGCACAAGGGTGGAATTTGAAAGTGCTTTTTAGCTTGGTGATTTACTTACACTTCATTGTTAAATGATATTCTCATTCATATAAGTACTGTTGGATCAAAAATTAGTCACAAATTGCCAACAATTTTAGTTTTAAATTAAATGTGGAAGGCATCTTATCATAATACCTCTGTGCTTTATGATGTTATTACAAATGGAGCGAATACTCCTCAGCTGCAAAGTATGCACTCACAAGCTGTGGGACTGCTGAAATGGTTCTTTTCTATTTAGCTCTCATGACTATCACTAAGTACTGACAACTGTGACTGACAACCAAGAATCTTGGTTTTATGTTTAATCCAACCTTTTTCTTTTGATCTTTCTTTTGATTATAGACAGAATCAATACGGCCTTCTTTCACCTTCACCGTCTTTTGTGCAGATAAGGTTGGGTTTATGTAATCTAAACTTAATTATTGTAACATTTTGTTTTTAGACCTGCCACATGGTAGTCTATAAAGTCTACCACCATGGTACTGAAAGTCTGGGTCAAATTATATTCCCTTCATTAGCTCCATATGCATGTCACATCAGACTTGGTTCTAAAGTTTTTAACAACATGGAAAATGGACATGTCCCATCAACTGTCTCATCTCCTTAAACCTCCCATGCTCCTTAGTCTCAGATCACATAGCTCCTGTCTATCCCTGCAGTTAAAAATAAGTGTGCAGGCTGCGGGGCCTTTTCGTGTCTTATCTATCTTACCAACGCCTTCCTTCTGGAATAATCTGCCTTCTGACATCAGACCGTCTGACTCTGTAGAGACATGTAACTCCTGACTTAAAACACATCTTTAAACCTTAACTTTCAGTTAGTGGCTTATTCTTTAATTACTTCAGGCGTCGCACCTTCAACCCTTCTCCCTTTGTTAGGTTGGTGCCAGTTTCAATTAATCTGTTAAACTTAGATGTACAGTATATTTCATGCTGCCCGGCCAACACACATCACATTTACAGAACAGGTTTGTCACTAAGCCCACACAAAAATCTACATAAGCACACTGTAAACTTCTGTGTTTATACTGATCCTCCAACAACCATAAACCTGACTCTCTGAGGACATTAACAGTCAACTGGTGTTTAGGTGACATAACCGGGGCTGAAATGTGTTTGCTGAGGGTGATTACGACAGTTTGGCTGAGACTGCGATGACCGCTGCAGAGGGATCCACACAAAAAGACCTGCGAGCGAGCCATGGTCAGAGTCAAAGAGAAGCGCGATGGACATAAATATTTGGGCTAATCTGTCATCATTATGGCCAGCTGGGTCTGTTTGCAAGCTAGTCAGTGTGGGAGTGGAAACTGCAGGATGGATGGAATGAGAGAGTGGGAGGACAGGGACACTCATTTAAAGACAGACGATCAAAGATAGGGACAGAGGATGAAAGAGAGTTAAGAAGAAGACAAAGAGAATGTTTTAGACTTTGGTCAACTGAAAGTTTATACATGTCTGACGTGAATGCTATCCATAGACAAAATTGGCTGCAGATTGGCCCCTGTGTCACTAATTTAACCAAATCCTACGATTTTGAGTTGACAGGTGTGGCAAGTGCCCAGTCTTTAAAACTTCATTCATGAAATCTTTTGAATGAATTTGATGACTTTCATTTCATGAAGCTGCGTGGCAAGCCCTCCCTCACCTGTTCTGTAATCAGAGGACTCCGTGCATTCCTGTATGAAATAACACAGAAATGCAGAAAAAGACCAGCAGCCACACGGACTGAAGAGCCCCTCTAATTGGACACATTCTTCAGGAGTCTGTTATGTTATTCACAGGAAGTGTAAGCACAAACAGAGGGCTGTGGGAGACGCTGAAAAGAGAGGAGTGTAGGGTTAGCTCTTGTTTAGTGTGACCTGTCTCACTGTGTACTGAAACAAATGTCTACCAATCCAGTCACGCACATAGGCTGGCATCCTGCCCTGACGTGTTCTCACTGGCTGTATAAAGTGTGGAGAGAGAAAGTGAATCACACCAAACACAACTGTGATGTTCTTGTCCCGATCTCTTAAAAACACTTAAATATATCATAATCTGCATGTTAGTTCTGTGTTTGGCACTCAAAGAAGACCAACTTGCTGACTGACTGCTTTGAGACTGCTGTTTCTAAATGACTGGATAGCTGATAGTTGATAGGAGTTACTGCTGAATTGTGGAAAATGCCTGAGAGACAGGGGAGAGACAGAGACAGGGGACAGATTGATAGAGGGGAAGCTTGAGCTTTCCCACAATGCCATTTGTTACACCGATATCCAGACAAACAAATTTACGTCTCCTCTTCCAGAAGGTCAACTGTGCTCAAATCCATAAATAAGGACGTAATTGGTGCAGGAGCGACAAAGTGGCTCAAAGGTTCCCAACAGCCTAGTGCATGAGTTACTGCCTGACACTGACCTCAGTGTGTGTTTGACTGTGTGCCCACAGCCATATGTTAAATGTACTACATAATGTTTGCACAAGTGAACGATGTGAACATCACTTATACAAACAGCAGACTCTGAGTTTTTATACTACTAAAGACTAATGTCCTTTTGTCTATTTTGATTAGTCTTCTATGGATTTTGACTCATTGTTTCCTCATATTATAGATGTTTGTCCGCATTATTGAGATGTTTATTGTCTCAGTGGTTTGAGAGCCAGCTCTCTTTTGCCTGTGGATTTAGTATTAAACAGTTTTTTCTTTCATATTGTGGATTTGGTATTTAACAAAGGTCCATGAAACATAATAACAGTCAGGAATTTAAACTATTCTTTCTCTTGAATTAATTTGTGCACTTTGTCTACATCAAAAAACATTTTTTTTATTATTTGTGTGTTATCATTGTGTGTATATCATATGTTTCATGTGAAAAAATTCAGTTCCTATATGTTTTGCTATGCTTGTTCCCTGATACTGTCGATAAAAGCTTGATACACACAGATAAATGCATACACATATAAACAGTCACACACAGGTAGGGTAGCACACACAAATAATACAAGAGCCAACAGACAATCAGAAGCAAACTGACAAACACAGAAAATGCAGAAGTGTTACTGTCACTAATAGCGTATACCATATCAACGCAACCATACAAAGATAAAAAAAGATAAATTCCGCACAGATGCAGATCAGTATATAAATATGCACAGGAGACAACACGCCATCCTCTTCCCTTTGAATATTCAGTTTCTTTCACATGCAAAACAGTTGCACTGGGTCTGGAATGTCACTTTTGGCCCCCAAAGGAATATACTCACTGGAGCGTCACTGACAATTGCCAGACTAAATACTGGCATTAAACACCAGCCGCTGTTGTGGCAGGAAGGCTTGAGACAGCCATAACAAATCAGCTAGGGAACAGAGAACGGTTGGTCTGTTGTAGTTTATAGAGCTTTTTTATGATGTACATCTGAAAAACATATCCAGGGATATTGCACAGGGACCATAACGAACCATACTATGCTCCGTCTTTACCCAAGTCAGAAAAATCTGGTGTACAAACAGTAGCAGGTGAGGCTGATAAACTCTTAACAATGAACAGAGTAGATTTGTAAAGCAGAACAATTCAGAATTAATATGGTGTACATTCCTTTGATTATTCCTCAAATGAGGAACAAAGTAACTCAGATTACCATTTTTTTTGTATACATGACAACTAAAAAAAGATGTTGTGAAAAAAACTAATGGTTTTGAACTAATACATTTTCCAGGCACTCTCTAATTGCAAGGCGAGCTGTAAATGAGATTTTGATGCATGTGAATTTCTGGATAAATTTGAGAACAGTATTGTATTTGTGAGGTATTAACATTTAAATAATATAGTAAATTACGTGACTACAACAAACTACACCAACAAAAAAGAGACACGGCAAGTTGGAAGCCAGGCATACATTCTGTGTTGTTCTTTTAATTAGCAAAGACATGCAGTTAATATCATTTTTTATGATACCAGGGTAAATCCCTCTATGATTAATCATCTCATTTGTGGTGCGTTCTTCAGAGGCTCCAACCTGTAACTTGGGAGACAGCTTATTTCTGAAAAATACTTTCTTATCTGGGCGCATTTTCTCATTTATTGACTTTGTTGAGACCCTGTATGACATCTAATTTGTCATTAATTATTTGCTACGTTATACTTTAAAGTGGGCTAATACTGTGCTTTACGTCAGTCATTAATTCATCATCTTAACTGCAGCACAACTTAACATATTTCCTTTCACTACTACAATCTAAGAAATGTGTTGGGACAAGGGATAAAAGATTATTTACAGCATTAGTAGCCTGTTTTGTCCATACATTGAACTGTCTCTGCTGCTAAACTACTGTACTGTGGATCTTCCCTCTTTGTTTTTCTCTTTCTAACCCTCCATAACTGAATTCATCCCCTGCTAGTCCTCCATCCCTTTCTCACTTCACCTTCTACAGTCCCTTCAGTCAGCTCTCATCTATCTCTAAATCCATCCCAATCCTCATCTGGATGCTTGTCCTCCATTTCTCCTTCCTGCTCCCCCTCTTTCTTTCCTCTGTTCTGAGTGTCTCTCCGTCTTCGCTCCACCCCCTTTCTCCTCCCCGTCTAACAGCCATAGGGGAGTTTTTACATAGTGTTGAGCAGAGTTTAGTAGGCCAGAGAAGATGCTGTGCCAGATTCTGCACAGTGTGTTAAGCAACTATCCCCCTTGAAGGAATAGCAGCATTACTCAACACAAAACCCCCTGTATACGCCCGCCTCCTCGGGCCTAAGCTCACATACTGCAAAGCTGCCGTCACTGGCAGACAGAGAGGCAATGCAAGGGATTGTTTTACTCAGGGTCTATCTGAGAACAATGCTGCATTGTACCATCTCTGTTCACCTGGATACACAATATCAAGAAAGAAGTGTTAAGAAAAGTAAGGTTTTCACATCAATAACAAGGCTCAAATTTAAGTCCCCTCTCAATTTTACCATCATATTTTCAAAGTATGCTCTTTCAGTACTTAGGCTGGTTTGGCATATTGGCATGACCACTGAGTTAGGGACCCTTCAGAAACGCCTCTCCAAGAGATTTATAGGAAGGGAGTCAGCCACTTCTGGGCAAACCAACCCAAGCTGTCAATCCCATGACTTAGTGGAAACCAAAGGGGAATGATCTGTGCTTCCCAGCTCCCACAAGCGGAGTTCAATCAGTGCGGGTGTGGAGCTTTATCCAAAAGTGTCACAATCGCGTGATAAATAAAGCGAGCACTGTTGGACAGCCAGCTAGAATGAGAAGAAAGTACTACAGAGGGGCAGCGAGAGACTGAGAAAGCTGAGAGAACTGTGAAAAAAAAAAGGTAAGAGAGAGGAAAAGATAGATAGGGATGCAGATGTCTGCCAAAGGAGAAGAGGTGCAGTGTCTGAGTTGTCCAGACCTCGGTAGTGTGATTTATTCATGAGATAAGTAACCATGGCTGTGGAACAGGTGAGTGTAATGGTGTAATGTTTCCCCTTTGCCTGACTGTTTGCCTCAGTGACTCTGGCCTGCTTTGCTCTCTATCTCAGCTGCTGGAAGAGTTTAATGTATGCCATACTTAGACATGATAAGGGATCGCAGCCTGTATAGATAAACATAGGCCGTCTGGGTTAAAACAGGTTAGAACAAACTCAATGATGCTATCAAACCTTCTATATCTTCAAAGGTAACCAAATTTATAAATTCTGTCCACACACTATAGTAGGTTGACAGCAAACAAAGTAAAGATTTACAGTCCATTCATACATTTTTATGTTTGGTTTTAATGGAGATATACTGTATAAATAAAGAAAGAGTTGTTGTCATAACTGTGTTTTTCCACCATCAAGACTTTTCTTATGTACGATATCTATTCATAAAGCTTCTCAGTAGTCTAATTTAGCATCACAGTGAAGGCTGGATGACCATGAATTTGGGGAAAAGATGTGCAATTGTCCCATATCAGCAATCCTGTTGCAAGCCACTTTATGAATCAAAGACAGGGATTACGATGCTTACCTCTTACAATTGCTCAAGCTCTTTTATAAGGATCGCTTACTGAGACGCGCTCACTCAAACAACATTCTGAAAACACAGAGCAGTGATAACATAAAGTTGTTTTTCTTCTTTTCAAGAGGCTATTTGAACTTTGTTTTGTTTTGCTTTTCTTTTTTCTTCTATTCATGTCACCCCTGAGTCTAGTGCACACACATTTGCAGTTAAAAAATAGTTGCTGGAACATAGAGCTTATACTCTTGACTCTAGAGCTTAGTCCTCCCAAGAGTATTGAGAAATATAAATCTAATTTAAATGTTGCATGACCATTTACATGCATTACCAAAGAAGCTCTTACAGCTGTCCTTCAAAGTAAAATACAATTGATTTTCTATGTTCTTTTCAACACTGTTTTTCCAGCATGACATTATATTTTCATAAGGACAAATTCTGAGGAGATGTCAAAGATGAAACTCAATGGTGGTCTGGCCTATTGTACCTGCTAAAAGGTTTCTAAACTATTTATTTACCCACCAATGGAGACTTTTCATGAGATGATAGCAGTGAACTGTTATTGTTGTGGTGTGTGGCCCTCCATTCTCTAGCTGAATGTGTGGGGCTTGGCTCTGAGAGAAAAGTGCTCGCTCCATTGTACTGCCTCACAGATTACCACATGAACAAGAAGCTCCCTGGCTCAGTCTTCTACCAGCACCAGACCACCTCTTAAATATGCAAGACGACAGAGTCATTGTGGAGCTGAATATGAAGGGGTCTGTTCATAACCATGGGATGACCATTACCATCACAATGAGTCTCATGCTGTTTTTTTTTTTATATAGCAGATTTCAAGTGACGCTTGCCACACACAGACCAAGGTGGCATTACTTTGTTTTGGTTTTTGAAATGTGGACTGTGATGGAAATCCATAATTAATTAGTTGTAGGTTGCTTCATGTCTCACAGGCGGCCCAGCTGATGCTACTCATATCAAGGCTCAACAATCTGTTTCAGTCACAAACTTAGAACTCCGGTAAACTGTTCTGCATCATAAAGTTGTCTCTGTGATGTTTTACTGAAGTTAAAGATAATAGTTGCAAATTTGTTTTCTGAAGGCACAGCAGACAAAACAACAGACAGTTTGATGTTTAGTGAGTAGTGAAGGCTACAGCTGGATGGCAGGTGTAGACCAGGGACTAAAGATAATGAGGCTGAGTCACGATTTACAAAAGTAAATAACTCATGTTTCACTGACAAGGAAACAGCACTGCAGCTCCAACAGGGCACTCGTTTATACTTTAAACTACAGCAACAGTTACCTGGACTAATCTCTGACCTCTGATTGTGGTCTAGGGTCAGAACAGAAAAACAAATAGCACATACGCAGTCAAAAAGAAAATATAATAAAAACTCTGACTGACACTGAGTAGTGTAATCTCCAGCACTTCAGAGTGACTCTATTTTTGATTCACACAAATCTAAATTTAGAAAAATTGTTGCAGCCAATACTTTGATTACTGATTCAGTCTTATTTAGCTTCATGTCCTTTAAGAAACTGTCGTCAGTTTGATCTTTGGAATACTATATCCACATTCCTGCTATTTTACATCCACATACAACATACAGTACATGCCCCCCTACAGCAAATCCGAATATATGTTCTCCAATTTTTATTTGTATGACTACATTTATATTTAGCACTTTCAAAAGGGTATATTCACATTTGTAATCATCTAGTAGGATAAATAACTCCTCATTTATCATTTGGCAAAATAACACTGAGAAATTAACACTGGAAGTCTGTTGTTTGTACGATATTTTGACTATTGCCTTATTGTTCTCCTGCTGCTACAAGAAAGCCTACAACAGAGTCCAAAACAGAATATTACATGCACACAGCTTGGTGCATATTTGCTAAAACTGTGGAAATTGCTGGCTTGTAAGCCCAGAGGGAGATATACAATGTTCAAGGGAGACAAGAGAATAAAGACAAAAAAAACTAACTCAAGGACATAATTGTTGCACAATTTTGACACTCAAGCCAGATTTTATTATTAGATATCATTGTATATGTATTTATTGGAGAGAGAGGTCCATGTATAAATGAGCAAGGCGGTGCTCTTGCATGGGCATTACACTATTTGGCCCAGTGGTTCTCCAGCAACAAGGGAGCAACAGAGAAGAAAACACTGAATCTAATGCCAGCTAAAGGGCACTTAAGCTATTTCAGTGACAAACAGCACCATGGCTAATGTATATTACCAAAGACTGAACCAGCCATTTCTGAGAACAAGCAAACACACAAGTAGGCAGTCAGGATCTCTATTTAAAGACATCTGAGAGACCAGCATTCTCCTCTCGCCTCGTTCCCTGCAGCAAAACAATAAATAACTAAATCACAACACACTTAAAAGCCCCGCCATGCCACAATACCCACAAATATCCTTCTCTCCCTAGTCCCACTCCTGTCTTAACTGCTCTAAATTATTTTAATTTTGTGAGAGAGAAAAAGTCATTCACGTAAGGTAATCAGTCTTGGCTCAGTCTTTATCCCTGGAACAGACTTTTTTGACAATTCTGCTACATTAAACAGCCCACCGGTGAAAAAAAGAGAGAGCAAAAAATAAAAGAAATGCATCTAATTATTCATGCATAATGATAGCTCTGTTATCCAGTAAGGCAGGAGCTCCCACACAAAGCAGCCCACCCTCCCATCCAATACATCTGTAGTACTGACAATCTCCAGGACTCACAGTTGACGGATACCTAATTTCACACCATTCTCATCGCTTCCTCAAGAGTTACAGCCCATTGACACTGTCTCTTACAGAGACTTACAGTATTTATGATTAGGTGATGGTCTTGGGAACATTAACTTGGTGTAACACAAAAAAAGCAGGTGCACCAGAAGGCCTTGGCCTGCGTTATCATGGGGTCATGTTTCAGACACTGGAGCTAGATGGTGCACTGAATAGAGAGTTAACAACCAGGATCTTCCACAGTATATGGCTGTGAAGACCTTCTATATAGACCTAAGCTCAAGGTTCACAGCACCTCATTGCCTTAGCTACTACCAGGCAATAAATTCTACAGCAGGGATGAATTGGTTGACCTTGAGGGTAGCCGGTGTTGCAAGTTGCAATCTAATACCATACATTATCCTATCGGTTCTCCTGTTTTTTACCTCACATATGCAGGTTGTGCAATAAATGCTGCATTTATCCAATATCTAAATTGAAGATAATAAAATCACCTCAATAACCAAGCATTGGAACTAAGTATTGTTGAGGTTATTTGTACTTATGTAATTATAACAGTCTTTGTGCAGCACTCAGGGTATTCTTTAACAAATGCAGCTGTGGTGCTCAGGTGGCTTGGCCCTCTCTCTTGCCCTCCATCACTACTCCGAGTCGATTGGCTGCTCTTAATAATTCATGAGCTGTAAGAATCGGCATGCACTAATTGGTGGGCAGGCTTAATACTGTCAGCACTGCTGGGACCAAAAACGAAAGCATCTAGTGGTTTTGTTTTGCTTTTTTCTTTCCCAGGCAACCTGAGAAAAAATTGACTTGCCTCTTTTGGCTTCAAGTTCAAAGGCCCCTCCTGAAATTCAAGAAGCACCTGGAAGCACATCAGCTCATGCATGCAGGAGCAAACGGTGTGAGCACTCAAATCAGGCAAGCGTTGCAGGATATATTCACCATTCAAACCATACCCACTCTCCTCTTGCTCCATCTTATAGCAGGAAGTAGTGTCGCTGGATGTCGAGGTAAGAAGGACAACTTAAAAGTGTGTTCATGTTGATGATGATGCTGCTGCATAATGCATTGACGTCTGTTCGGCAGTCAGCAATCACTGACTTTGAGGCTTTGGGGAATACATTTTGCATTGTATGTATTATGTAAATGTACAATGCATTTATTTATTAATACACGATGGAGCAGTTATCATTAGATCCTACATAAAAAAAAAATACAAGTGTCCTGCATAGTTAGGACTGACATCTGCTGACAAGACATTAGAGAGCTCATCAAGGTCAGAGTTAAGAAGGAAAGACAAAACTAAAACTAAACTAAGCGACACACTGAGACTTTACTATCACAAAATTACAAAATATTGACCTTGTGCACACATCTGTCGGTCAGTCAGAGTTGGGTAATATTATACCATTAGATGCCAATTTCACACCCTAAGGTACCTTTTCTTATTTGGTGGTATCTGGTTACTTATATCTGGTATAATCAGGTCATTTGTATTGGTTGATGTTACATTTACAACAGTTTTGCATCACCGTGATAAGGTTGTAATTTTTCAATTGTAATTGATTTAGGCATGAAACGGTTACTGGTTTCATGGTAAACTATGGTAAAATTTCCAGCAGTTAGTATAAATGTTTCACTTTTTAAATATCATTACAAACATAGTTGATTACCACACTTTTAAAAACACAGTTCAGCATCAACCGAAGGTTAGCAACACTCTGGAACCAGCTCTTGCATGGACTCTCCCTCGATACTTTTTGTAAATACCAAGCTGCCTCCCATTTGTCGTAAAACTGCTGACAGTGCGTTTTAGCCTGTTCGCTAGTACACTTGCTTGATTTCTGCTGCCTGCGGACTTAGGAGAGAGTCGCTGTTGCTGCACTTTGGTTAAGGTAGTTACAGAATGTTTAGTACCTGTTAGTGTTAATATCTCAATGTTTTTCATTTTCATTTAAATAGTTTTAGCTTTAAAAAGTTTGTGCCCTTATATGTACTCATTGATTTAACCCTGTAAGACACAATCTTGTACAATTACAAAATTACCTTTAGGTCTTCTAAGACGATACCTGTAAATGTGTTTTTTTTTTTGTAAGACCAGATTTAGATAGTCAATAGAGTCAATGGACCCTGTTGTTTAGCCTGGGAATGCTATTGGATAAAAAATATGTATATGTGCTCATTCTACCTGCAAACACTTGTTGAAGCTCATCCCCTTGTTTTATTGGACTGTGTATTACAACACTGAAGTAAGTGAAATATATATATATATATATATGTATATATATATATATATATGTATAGACTAGAGTGGTAGTCAAAATAGCATGTGCACCTTACATATTGCTTGGGGGACTTCACATATGGAAATGAAATACTAGATATTATTGACTTTTTGTAGCTGGCAGCTTTATTTTTAAAGGGGAATGTTGCTTGAAAGGTGTGCAACACCCAGTACTAGTAAAAGTAAGACGATAACAATAATAATAATAATAATAATGATAATAACCACCACAGATTTGTGTGTATCGGTACTTTTTGAAAACTCTCAGAATTCTTTTAACAATACTGTGATATTACAGATACTAATACTAATTGTGGTCAATATAATCCTGATATTGAATTTTCATACTTTTTAATCTCTAACTGGATTAGCCAAAAACAGACATTACCACGTTATCTAAGACCAGTTGATCTATTAAGAGAGATTTACTATATCATGTTAAATATTAAAATCACTGTATTAAATTACAGTGAAAAGGTATTTTATCTATCTCACTCGCCTCTATTTTGATGTATGCCTATTTTAATAGATAGAGACACATGCAGTACAGACCTATATCTTTTATGTTGCTTCTATCTGCTATCTCTACTACATTTCGTGCATTTTGCTCATCCAAACATTTACTTTTTATTTTGTCTGTATTTGACTCATTAGCACACTTATTTTGAAGGTTTCCAGCCATTGTAGAATGAGCAACAGAATTAAGTGTCTGCTCTCAGTAGAATTAGACTGAAGAAGCTCAGCATGTTGCTGATGTCTGATCGTAATTGTCCAACTCTCTCCTCCCCGAGATCCAAACACATTTTCTGCTTTTAATTTCATTGTACTGGTGCTAAAAATTTTCTCTCTGCTCTATCTTCTTCAGCCTTTCAGCAATATTAATTTTCCAATCATTCTATAGTTGCTATAGTTATAGTCAAATCTTTTATTTTGTAAACTCTGTTGTCTTTACTATACTAATTAAAACTACTCTTCATGACCTCCCCTGTACCTTTTGAATGTTTTCTTTCCTCCTAACAATTCTACCCCTGGTGAACACTTGCAGTGATGTGATAATATGCTCCACACAATTACCACCAACAAGGACAACAAAAAGCTCAAATGGAAAGGAAACAAATAGGTGTGGAGAAGCACTCCTTTGGATGACTCATTAGACAGCTAGGTTATCTACCCTGTGTAATTTCAGTTTCCCTCAAAGTGCCTTCACAATGTAACTTGTCTGTATCCAGAAATATTTTCGTCCCTGGCATGTAATGAAAGACCATTACGTGTAAACTGAAACCACAACTTTTACATAATAAAATCATCCCTCTTCAAGGGTGATGAATCGAAAGTGAAAATTAATGTATACGGCAGTCCTGTTGATTTAATCATCATTTCAGTGTAGCACACACTCCTATTGACTAACTGTGGCTTTACATTTGTCCCTTCAATTACCTCATTAACCCCTAAAAAAATTATCTAATAACAAAGGTCCTGTGGGATTTGTTCTTGTAAGAATCTGTGCACACTCATGAGCACACTTACACACTTTTTAGTGCTGACATGTTTGTACAAAATAATTGGTAGCATGTCTTCATATGTACGATTGCATAATATCATAGAATAGTTATCATGATAATTATTTTACAAAACATTATAGTTCATTTTTAACGTTTCAATTCACATCACACAACATCACTATGAAATGAGGGGTGCCACTTCAGTGTCAGCACAGCAGCAGGAGGATGTGATTCAGGGATGTGGATGTGGATCAGGATGTGATTTACTATGCAAGCTTGACAGCTTGTTTATAAAGCTGTTGTTTATAAATAAAAATAAACATATATATCGAATTTGAGATTAAGTTCATCAGTTGTCGCCTATTTACCTGTGCTAAATGGGTACAACTTTAACGCGTTTTCAATTTACAAGGACAATGGGATTCACCAGTGTAAGATGCGAACAAATCTGCGGTTTAAGAACATATAAGAAATCTGATGTAGACTTTTCTTAGGACCTTTCTCAAGAACAAATTTAAAAAAAAGGTGAATGTGGATCTTAGAAACTGTAGAAATTACTTCCAATACATGTAATACATTTGATATTTTCAGCAGTTATGTTCACATTATTTATTTGTTTATTCTAAAGATTGAACACATTTTTTTTATAATTTAAATGTCTGCACCCAGTCACAGAGCAGGAAACAGGAAGGGTCTAATGTGATTAAACAAATATGCCACAGCCACGTGAGACCCACAAATCCCTCCTCACCCAGGTCATCACAGGTGAAAACAAACAAGGTTTTATTAGAGGAATGATAGACATTTGGAAGAGGCAGGGGTGCAAAGTTATCAAAAGGGACGGCTAAAACATGCACCATATCCCTGCAAGGAGATTGGATTCCAACTGCAGTCTCAGGGCAGCACCACTGGGGTCACTCCACAATCTACACGGGTCAGAGCAAACGCAGTGCTACAAGCTGGTTTGACGTTCTCCATTAACTCACCCTCTCTTACCCATAACACAAACCTGAGCCACTAAACAGAAAGACGACAGAAAAAGGGAAAAAGACAAAGAGGGAATAAAAATGGAAACACAATCATACAGAACGTTTTTGTTAAAGATACATTGATAAATTGTGTGCTAAAAGAAATATTACATTAAAACATAGGGTTGTAAAATCTTCAAAGAGCACCTTTCTATACTGAAACATCCACAACTTGAATGAAGGTTAAACACAAATCAATCAACCATACATACATGTAGTCTCTTTAAATGACAACAAAAAGCCAAAACGTCAACAATGAAAATTACAGGTTTTTAGAAGACGATCAAAATTCTACGTATTTGAGGTCTTCTACACTGTTAAAAATAGCTTCTGGTAAAAATAAACATGTTTTATCAAATAAAAGCCACACTTACTGTGTACTACCTAGATTAAGTGCTAAGTCTCACCTTCATTTCTAGCTTGGTAAAATATCTCTATGTAGGAAATGGACCTGATGTTAAGTCTCCAGACTGCATACTGTTTAGAAACATGATTGCAAAAGAGCTTGTTTGGCACAGGCTGTGCCAGACTAGTATATACAAGGCATATACATTCAGCTAGCTGCCACAAGCCACAGCTTTATTTAAATCTTCACCGTCAAATGACTTGTGGAAGTCAGTTCCTGAAGGAAAGTTATTCAGGGTGGTTGAGCACCCGGAGCATTTGAAACAGCATTACAGCATACAGACATTTCATCCTTACAAGCAGGAAAATAAAGGCAGACACATGTAAGCAGGTTTTGTATTGACTCTGCTTGGTGACTTGTGGGAAACAGAAAAGTGAATTTTAAACTTTCACTGGTTGTACTATAAATGTTTTCAGCACAGTGATATTGGCAGCTGTAATGTCACTGCAGTGTTTTAGTTTAGATCTTAGAATAACAGTTTGTTTTCTGGCATTATTACAGGTGTAGCTGTCTCACTTGTCCTGACTTTTCTCTACACTTCATTTCATCCCATTTTACCAGCAGGGCTTTGTCTCATGGAAACAGTAACACTAAAAATGTGTACAATAAGTGTTACAATACATGTCATGTTAGCATCTACCTTAGCCCTAAAAACATATTTATGACCCATTGTAATTATATAATTACTCATATTACATTTTCCCTTCTATCTTGACAGTGGGACTTCACAGGAACAGCTTATTGGTGAGTGCTGTGATGCAGATTTGTGGTGCCTGCAACAGTAATCACCTCTGTCAAAGACATCACGGGGGCTGTTGATAACCGGCAACAAAAACAACAAAATGCGCCAGCCCAATTACTGTATGTGTGTCCATTTTATTAAAGTTATATAGGTAAAACATGAGAGGCTTGGGAGTGAAAGGTGGGAGGTTTGTGTATGTGTGCTAAAGAAAGAATGTGTGTGTCGGCATATGTAGTATTTATATGTAAGATTTGAATGCCATGTGTCCATGTTTCATGCCTGTGTGACCAGAGAACAGGAGCCTGGATCTAAAGAACACATGTTTAGGTCCTTCGGAGATCAGTGCTTTGAGTTGACAGTATTGTTTGGGTTTGGGTGGGTATTTCAAAGGGCTGCTTGGGATAAAAGACAAGTCTCTAGAGCTTACAGTTGCTACACATTTTCCATTTTAAGACTTCTTTCATAGCCGTCAAGTTTGAGAGACTGCAGAGTCTATTGTTTTTCACACTACAAAGCAGATTAACTATATTACAAATACTGTGCAACATTAGCAGACTCACAAGGAGAAAGTCATTTATAATGTGGCAGTAAAGTTCAAAATTATTTTCAGCATCTATCTTGATCTGTTTATCTAATTTAACTTATTTTATATTACTGTACTATAATAAAACCTTCATTATGCTTCTTAAGTAAAAGTTAATACAGAAATGTTGCATCTATGTAATGATACAGTATGTAGCTTTTTTTCAGGCCTTTTTTCCCCCCACTAAACATATTCTCCAAAATCCTCCTAATGTGGACAGATGCCAATCAGAGAATTTCAACTATTGTTGGTTAACAAGTTCTGAAGCATTCGCATTTATTGTAATTTAATAGTGATCACAACCAGAAGCACTGGGCAGAGCATGGAAGAGCAAAGGAGAGAAAGGGCTAATTGCAGCAGAGTGGATTGAATTTGAGTAGCGTGCTAGCTTTATTGAACTTACTTAAACGGGCACAAGGTGCTGTATTATTATTCTGTTACTGTATCATGCTGGTAAGGCATCCAGAGTGCGATACAAACCTTGTCCCAACTGTACTGGTTTGATATTATGCTTCCATTGAGGGTTAACGTCATTTCTGAGTGAGGCTGAAATTTTAACCTTTTCATGAAAAACAGGTAATTTACCGTTAAATTACAATGTCAAACATTGTCAGTTGCAAACCTGTGGTTTCGCTGGGCGCCATGTCTTCCAAAAAACACTCTGCTGTTACTATGCTAGCCTGTAGATCTGGGAACACCCCTCAGCACAGAGAGCCTGGCAACTGAAAAGGAGCATTTAATGGAACCTTTAATTAGAATACTTTACATTATGATGTAAATGTATATTTTTGATCATCCTTTGGTCTGTTTTTATAGTTTAGGCCATCGCTTCTAGCAATTAGATGAAATACAGTGGATGTACACTGGTCCAACAAAGTCATGGTGAGAAACATGAACTGCCAGATGATCAGACACATTGTCAGCATGGAACAGTTGCAAGCAAGTAAGATTATTTTAGAACTTAATATAAAGGTGCACTGAGAAACAAATGTGCTAGACCTCAAAGTGTTCCTTTCTGCACAGGAAAAGTATGGTATTGGAAAGTCATTCTATAAACTCTGGTGCATATTAACTGACAGTTTGGGGTAATGTTATCGTTTTATTGTTTATTTTATCTTTCCAATATGTTGGGAATTGGAATTTGAATCCTGTATGATTGTCTGATGGCTCATTTCGTCAATCCAACATTATTTTACTGAGTACAATTACTGATCGCTGAAAAACTAAGGAAATAAGACCAGACTTGTAATAAGCCACAGTATTATTTCAAAGTATGAAGTCTGCTTTGCCATTTATAACATTTATAACAGATCCTAAAGGGCACATAAAAGGGGTCTTTTAGTTCCAGAGATGCTTGAGCAGTAAGGAAATCTCATATGTCCTACAGTTGATTTGTCAGGCATACAAGGTACAGAGGAGGGATGGAGACTGGCTGGCAGAATCAGTCAGTCGGGGTGACCTCATGTGTTTGGCACAGGGAATGCCTATCAGGTTTCCCTCTGTGCAGATTCCAGCTTGCTCACACCCGCTCCAGGACCCAACCCCTTGAGGCATGTGAGTAAGTGTGTGTTTGTGTGGGGGTGAAAATAATTGCATGTGTCTGTGTGTGTGCGAGAGAGAGAGAGTGAATGAGATAGAGAGGTAGAGATAAATTATATGAGATGAATTATTCAGATCAACTACGGCTGAGAGGGAGGGTGGGAGAAAGTGAAAGAGACTGTAGGAGGCTGAGCTGTGTCGGTCCCTTCCAGTGAACTCAGTGAACTAAACAGGGCTCCCACCCTTCCTCACATAAAGCCCGACCATCACCACAACCCCCGCCTCCTTCCTCAATAATGATAAATGCCCTGCTCTCTCATGTTTCCTCTCAGCCTGTTATGTATGCACATGCTAATGTGGGCCACTGTGTATGTTAGGGTTTTAAAAGTCTGTAAACCTTCTCTCACAAGCCCCAAGTGTGTGTGAGGAGTATCACACATGAATATGTAAAGAATAAGAAACTTTTACAGTACTTGCTAAATTTAGATTTTATCTATTAGTTAAAAACCAAAACTAGCATTTAAATGATAAAACATTATTTTTAACAT